>WBMV01009266.1:1795710-1853849 GCA_013396655.1 Campylorhamphus procurvoides
GGGGGGGGGGGGAAAAGGAAAAAACCTAACTCCTTATGTTTTATGAATACCAAACATATTCTGCCTTTTTTGTTTCCAAAATCAGTTAAAACAGTTTTTGTTATCGCTATCTGTGAAGAGATCTCAGGCATTTCTCCCATTCCGAAAATACTTGATTGCAGAAGTCATCTATTTCAGGCTAAGGCTTATCTGAGCCCTACAAAGTCCCCCGAGATGATCTGCTGGACTTCCAGCAATGACAGGTACAGCAAAAATTCTCCATTTCCTGCACTTTCTAGAAAAGAATATCTGATCTTATCACAACCCTGGCAGACCGTACAGACTGTACCAGACACTGGTGCTGGAACTTCCCAGAGGAAAAAATGTTCCTTTTAAAATTGAATGGCACTTCTCACATCAACCCTACTGTTCAGCATTCCTGCATTATTATGTGAACTCAGGAGTGCAGCAGGATTTTTCCTGGAAAATAAATTGTACTGAATAAGGACTATGCACGTAGTTTTCCTGGGAAGGGATACTGCTTGCTGTTTGTTTTAATATTTAATGGTTTATGGGTCACCACAGTGCACCTGCATAAAACATCCTGGTCTGCTCTCTCAGGACTTGTAGCCATAACAAGAGCAGCTCCCTGACATGGGATTCTCCCAGAAAATCCCTGTGTAAGTGAAAAGTTTTAATAGGCTCTACCCCATGTGCACCAGGTGACAGTGAGGGAGACCAACAGCAGCTGATAGAAACAAGCCTGTACTAATAAAGAGGAGCAATACTAATTAGAGAGGCAGAAGAGGCACCTGGAAGGAGATGTTGGGAACATGGCCATAAACACACTCCCAGAGAGAAACACACCATGCTGGGGTGGGGGAAACCATCTCCAAGGAGACTGAAGCCCAAGGGAGACCCACACTGGGGCAGAAGAAAACACATAAGACACGAGGAACAGCAGATGAAAACAAGAAACCAGGAGCAGCAGAAAGAAGCCATTCTATGCAGGACCTCCTGCACTGCCTGTGCCTCACCAAGGGAACTGGGGTGATCCAAGGGCAACCCACAACACAAAGCAAAGGAAGAGTGTCCTGGAGGCAGAGGGGACACAGGTGTTTCCTCCAAGTGCCTGTTATTGGAATGTGTGTCCCCCCAGTACCCAAATCAGCAATCAGAAGTTGTGCTCTTTGGCACTAAATTATGTTCTAAAAAACCCCCAGGTTGAGACTGGTCTGCCACAAACCACATGGCTTAAATAAACCGTGACCCACCCCAGCCTCGCAACTACAGTAATTGGTAAGGCCAAATTTTCTGCATTTTAGCCAATAATGAGACTTTCACTCTTTCTGGTTCCTGCAAGCCTCTCACCATACAATTTATGTTTTTAGGAGAGCAGCTGTTACAGTTTAAGTCAGTCCCACTGACCAAATTCCCCACAGGTGCATTTTGTTTTGTATGATCTGGTTTTAAGCATCTCAAGAGACAGAACCCTTTGGCTTCCCACAGGTTATTTCACAGCTAAGCTTTGCTAGAAACCTTCTCACATCCAACTTCCCTCTAAAACTTCCCTTTTATTCATTTCAAACAAGTCTCATTATTATAATGCTTTGGTACTTCTCACTGAACTTTCTTCTTCCCTAAATTCAGTAGATATTAACTCAGCTATTATTTTCTTTTGTTTTAAATACCATCCTTCTAGTATCTAAAGTTAACTAGAACCTCCACATTCATTTGCAGAACTGCAAAAGAAAGTAATGCAGTAAATAAATTAAATTGTGTTCTCAGGGTAGCAGCTACTAAAAATTTACGACAGTGCTGGGCAAAGATGGCCCTAACTATTGTAAACAATAAATACTACACTTGGAATTGACCAGAGGTACCAAATGCATCAACTGTGGGTCTCAGAGTGAGATATTTCATTTGAAAGAAAATGTCATATCAGTTTCCAATCACAATCCAATTTCTCCTCTGTTAAATAAAAAGGCACCTTCCCTCTGACTCTCTTCTCTTAAAAAAACTGAGCACAGCTCTCCTGGTATGGCAGGAAAAGAACTGCAGTGTGTCCTCAGGTTCCCTGAGTTTACAAATTCCCAGTTTAACACATAAATAAGGACACTGGGACACAAGAAGAGCTGTAGATCTGGACCAAAACTATTCTTTGAACATCTCCAGTCTACATTCTTCCACCTCCTACCCCGTGGCAAGTTACACAGGCAGCCTGAGTGCTTCATTCCCCCAAAATTATCTTCCCTGCCTTATCAGCAATCAACAGAACTCTGAAAGCCCCTTCACAGAGCCCAGGAAAGCTGCAAACACAGCCAAAGAAAAAGGTAAAACTGCTGATAGTAATAAAGGCCTATTGTACCTGAGAAAACAAGCCCTAATCTTCCATCATGTGCCTCACACTCAGCAGCCTTCTGATACAAAAGACATTTTTTAAGCTACTTAGTATTTTAAGATGTCAATATAAACAAGATTACAAATCACTCGACTCTGACTGGAGCACAGTAAGTTTGGTGCAGTCCCCAGATTTGCAGTTTCCAACGTGCATCAGCCTGTTTGTGATGTACCCTGTAAACACCTGATAGGCTGCAGGCAATTATGGCTCTCAGGGATGATAATCATTTGGGGCTTTGGGTACATCCTGCTTAACTTCAGATTCTCACAGAACAGGAACTTTTCAGACACAGCAGGTTGCACAGGCTCAGGATGGCAGCACACAAGAACCCAGGACACAGTTAAAATATGTAGTGCAATAAAAATTGTCTTTTCAGGGCAAGACAGTTAATATGGTTATCCTAAGTATGTTTCTTCTATTAAAACAGATTTATTTCTCCGGAAAATAAAAACATCATTTGCAATGAATTTGTCTTTAAAGAAGCCTTGAGGGGACTCTCAGGTGAAATGTGCCTTGTAACAAGACATGGACAAGCTACAAATAGACACAATTAGTGAAGAGATTATCTGCATATACTGTTAGCCTGTGCAGTCTCCATACATTATAAATCTTTCAGTTTTAATCCCCTGAAGTTGACTATGTAGAAAATTCTGCATTGGGGAGTAAAGAGCTTGCCAGGGAGGAGGTCTGGGCTCATGACTAAGGCCCATCCACCCTGGCACACCCCAGGAATGACTGCAGTGGGATCCAAG
Source organism: Campylorhamphus procurvoides (assembly GCA_013396655.1). Lineage (NCBI taxonomy): Eukaryota > Metazoa > Chordata > Aves > Passeriformes > Dendrocolaptidae > Campylorhamphus > Campylorhamphus procurvoides. The sequence goes on from WBMV01009266.1 coordinate 1,798,843, forward strand.
GGTGCCCAGAGCAGCTCTGAGTTACAGTGACAGAGCACAAAGACTGGGACACCTTGATGTGCCAGAGAGCATCCCTGTAACTGCCTCCCAAACATGCCACAGCTCTGGAGCTGTGAAACACAGGATTCCTGAAAAGTGACTGCAGCAGCAACTGGAGAACACTGGAGTAACAATCTTTCATGGCCAACCCACAAAAATACAACTAACAGAAGAAGATCAGAAGTTCCTAAGGACACCAAAGGCAGTGATGGACTCAGGGGCTGTTTCCATTACCTTGGCACAAGAAATAACTCTGCCATCCATTCTCCACTGCAAATGCAGCTCCACTGCAGCTACAACACCAGGCATGTGGTGCTACAGCTGTAGTTCAGCCACACAAGGACCTCTCTGTGTAAGGCAGAACTGTTTGGATGCCACACACCAAATTCACTCACCCCAGTGAAGCAAAAGGAGTCTGCAGGTAAAGATGACTTTTTAACTGACAGCTTATAAAAACAATGACATTGAGGGAAGGAAGGGGGAAAAAATCCCCCCAAAACAAAACATATACACACCCCTTCCCAACACTATAAATTATATAGTTATTTTTAATAAACACTCTTATTACTGATTTTTCTGGATTTCAGCTGAATTTCACGTATTCAGATATAAATGCCAAACAACAAGAACACCCGATAGTCCTATATTATCAAAAGTAGCAAGTCAGCTTGTGTTCAGTTTCTACAAGCTGGATATTCACCTCTGCCAACCACAAAAATCCTAATACAATTTAATACTCTAATCCTGTATTTGCCAAAAAGACAAAGATTACGTTACAAAGGAGGCACCTACAGGGGAACTGGATCTGAATTCTGGCATTTTCTGACTAAAGATTCAACATTAGGTCCCAAATCAGCAGCGACTTCAGTAAGGTTATTAAATATATGAAGTCAAATTATACTTATTTTTGAGGGACTGGGATACACACTTGTTCATATATGACCACTAAGTAACTTTAATGTGTTGGGATCTTTTTAAAATCAACATGTTAACAAAATTTTATTTACTTTTCCAAGAACTTCAAGTTTGTTCATATCCAACTAAGTTATTCATAACTGCAATTCAGCTTGAAATATCTTTTTTGTCGACTATCAATTTTCATTCCCAAATAAAATATTTTAAAGCAGGATCAAGTTACAGAAATAAATAAACAGATAGAAACTGAATTGAAAAGCACAGCAAAAGGTGACCCGGCAGTAACACTTACACAGCACTTTCCAGAAGATCTATTCCAAGGCATAATAACACTTGCACCAAATAGGCAATACAATAAAAAGCATAAATAGTTATAGCAGCAAACTCTTAATCTTATTTTCTTTACAAGCTTGCTACTTACTGTAGAAATCCAAATCTATCTGTGACTTTGTAAAGACGGTAGTCAGCATCTTCCCAGGGTTCAATCTGTGCACCCTCACGCCCCTGCAGGGAAAGGACAAAATAAAAAGCCAAATGATGTGTTATGACACAACAAACCAAGACACATCAGACAGCACTCAGCCACTCAAAGCATAACCTTTGGGACATGCTAGTAGCAGGCTGGAGGAGGAGAGGAGAACACTAGTCCTGAAGTGGCCAGCCAAGAAGAAGGAGAGCAGGACACCTCTTCCAGCCCTTGTGAACAACATTTTCATCACAGGAAATCTCTTTTGGTCACTGCCATGCACACAATATATTCCAACCACAGGCTTGTAATAATCCCACACCTGTTGTCAAACATCACAACAGTCCATCAAAGTCCTCACAGAGTGTTTTCTACTTATTTCCTTTCCAAAGTCCATCTTTCCTGAACAATCACCTCCAGCAGCACATCCTGCAGACAGTCCTGAGCTGATGCCCACAGACAGAATGCAGTACTGAGTTTTCACTCAATTAACTGTTCATTCATGCCCCCCTGTCCTACTCCAACTGCCAATCTTCTTAAGGCTGGCAGAAATTTTAGTGTATTTCAGCTGTATCTACTCCTGGTCTGGGCTCTGCACAGGTTACTGGGTATGAAGAGAGGTCACCACTCAGAACACGAAGTGTATTAAACTTCCATGGCTATGTTTTGGTAGCAGGGGCTGCAGGGGTGGCTTCTGTGAGAAGCTGCTGGAAGATTCCCTCATATCCAACAGAGTCAATGCCAGCTGTCTCCAGGACAGACTTGGCACTGGCCAAGGCTGGGCCCATCACCAGCACTGGTAGTGTCACTGGGAAACCAGAGTTGAGAAGGGAGGAAAGAAACTGCACAACAGAAGTAGCAACCAGAGATAGGAGTGAAAATATGCAAGAGAATATACTGCAGACACCCAGGTCAGTCGAGGAGGGGTAGAAGGTGCTCCAGGCACCAGAGCAGAGATTCCCCTGCAGCCAGCAGTGCAGACCATGGTAAGGATGTCCACCTGCAGCCCCTGGAGGACCCCACACAGGAGCAGGGGATGCCTGAAGGAGGCTGCACCCCCACTGTGGGCAGCCCACACTGGAGCAGGGTCCTGGCAGGACCTGTGTCTCCATGGAAAGAGGTGCCCACGCTGGGGCAGGTTTGCTGGCAGGACTTGAGACCCTGTGGAGAACCCACACTGGAGCACCTTTTTCCTGAAAAACTGCACCCTGAAGAAGAAACCCACAGTGGAGTAGCTCATGAAGAACTGCAGCCCAGGGGAAGGACCCACTCTGAAGAAGTCCATGGAGAACAGCAGCCTGTGGAAGGGACCCCACACTAGAGAAAGGGAAGAGTGTGAGGAATTAATCCCCAAGGAAGAAGGAGCCATAGAAACAACATGTGATTAACTGATAGCCCCCACTCCCCATCCTCCTGCACTGCTGGGGTGGAGGAGACAGAGAAAACTGAGTGAAGTTTAGCCCTGGAAGAAGGGAAGGGTGGGGAGAAAAATGTTTTAAGACATAATTTTTATTTTCTTATTATCCTACTCTGATTTGACTGGTAATAAATTAAACCCATTTCCTCAAGCCAGGTCTGCTGGTGAGGGATCTCTCCCTTCCCTATCGCATTCCAAGAGCCTTTCATTACATCTTCTCTCCTGGGCCCAGCTGAGGAGCAGTGACAGAGCAGCTTGGTGGGCACTCAGTGTCAGTCAGGGTCAACCTCCCACACATAAGCATGTTTTCCTTTATTCAAACAACCACAGCCACTCACCTGCACCCTGTGCAAACCACCAGTAAGTCTGGCATGGAAAATGTTTCATCAAGTCTACAAACAAGTTTTTTGCTTGCTCTGTTGCTCAGTACTCCAGTGACGCTTGCAAAGTCATCAAGTGTTACAAAAACACCTGAACACAGTCTAGGCATTCTGGGCACCCTCAGTGCCAGGCTTTTATTTGACAACTGGTTCAAGCAATAACAGGATATGACCAGGGCATTTCTCCAAATCCCCACAAGAACTTAACAGTGCAGCTCACTCATCTTTTACTTTGCCTGTAATGATTTAAGTGTTTCTATTATCGCAACCAAAACCTAAAGAAATAAAAAATAAGAGTCCTTTTGATGTCACAGATATGCTGAGCATCCTCAAACATCCCATTTTCATTACTTGTAATACAATACACTCCCTTAAATAGCCCCAAAGCACTTTGCCATGCTCCTGAAAAATTAGTTTATTGAGTCATTATCCAGAATATCCCTCATGGAGGGAGAATCTAATTCACCCAGAGGCCAGTGCATCATGAAACCATCAGATTAGTATTAGAGTATTTTAAACAACAGCTGGCTGGAATCATGATTCGTTTTTTAAAACAGACATATTGCTAAGATTAATTATAAAATGTCTTTAAAATTATTAGCAAGTTCACTTACTCTGTCATACTTGGCAACTATCTCTGCTCGTTCTTGGGCAAGTTTGATAGCAGCATCCTGCTCAGCATCTGCACCTGTAGAGAATTAAAATAACACTGCTCAGATTTTCTCCCCTGTGAACAAAGAACTGCAGCTAAATACTTGGAAAATCAACTTCAGGGAGACTACTTGGACTGAGAAACGCCAAAATTATTGTAACAAAGCAAAATATGACCCTGGTGCATATCTTGAAAGCCGTTCAGAGTAAAATGCCGTTATCAGATGATATCTTAATTACCAAGTTGAGAATAATCCTGATTTTCCACCAAAGCAGATACTAAATACAGTAAAATAATGATTCTTCATAACCCACTAACAGAAAGACTGCAGAAAATACTAAAAGATACTGGTTGCCAATTCCACAAACATTCTCATAGTCAAAGAAAGCTGAAACATGCACCACTGGCTTAAGACAAGAGTGTGAACTATTTAGAGGATTTGTAGAGAGGTATTGGACTACTGAAGAAACACTGCATGGCTTCAGCTGAGACATTGCCTCAGACTTATTTCTCAGAAAACACAGAGGGATGTTGTCATAGTGTCAGAACTGCAACTTGGGTGACCCAGAGCTGGAATAAGCACAAGGATATGACAACAGGAAGGTTGACAGGCAAGAAAAAACGATGTGTGGAGAAGCACTGGACATCAGGACACTGCAGAGGCAGCATTTACTGCATTAGTGGAGTAAAAGTTTTGCTAAGTCCTGTTCCCTTAGCAGAAACCACCTGTAGAGCATGGGCAGGAACACTGAGCACCAAGAAAGAAAAAGGAGGACTTGCTGCTTTGAATATCCAGCAACAGAATATACTTTGATATCCCAAATGTCAAATTATGTCAAACCAATGAGGCAAAGCAGCTTTAATTAGTAAGTTTGTGAAAGATTCGAGAGTTGATTTATTTCAATTATTAAAAAGCAATGAAGTTTAGATAAAGCAAAGCTTTAAATAGGTCTGAAGTATTTTTAAAGTACACCCTGTTGTAAAAATAACTCCAAGCATGTGTTTTCACTATCTAGTTCATGGAAACATAATGAACTTCAGGAATTGTACATACCAACCATCTGGGCCATGAAATAGACAAGCAGACTGGATATTACAGTTTGCTATCATAGAACATTAACACAATTACTTGTTCAAACCTAGTGTTTCTTTAATAAAGTTTACCTGCATATTTCTCAACATTTAGACAAGAGGTTGTGCCAAGGTACCTTCTAAGCCATCTGTTAGAGATTTAGCATGGTCTCTGCTTGTTTTCACACTAAGTTTCTCTGGGGGAATGCAGAGAGAACCTCAAATATGACCCATCACAGACACAAACACCAGCATTGAGACAACAGCAATGCTTGTCCTAAGCTCCCCCTAAGGGAAAGTCTGACTGCTTCTTTAAAGCTGTCATTTATGTGCCCCAGGAGCTACACCTCCTTACCCTCATTCTGGCCCCCTTCTGCTTGTCACCATCATTTGCCAACTGTATTACTTCCAGTTATTAGTGAAGACATCAAAGCTCTTTATTTTTTTTCCAGTGTGCACCAGAAGCAGCACAAACATATTCACACAATTATTTGAGGGAGAAAAAAATACTAATTAATAATTCCACCTGCTGTATCTGAAAGCTTTACACCTCTGAGCCACAACACTGATAAATAATTTCCTCCCTGCAAGACAAAAGGTGAGTGGAATCATTTCATATTGCTCAGACTTTGGTGTGTCCAAGCAAGGCTCTGTTCCTCCTGCTCCTTCAGGTGCTGGATCCACCTTTACTCCTAAGCTTAAAGAGGAATGTAAGACACAAAGCAGTTTGGTTTCAGATTGGTTTTTCTCTGATGCATCTTTGCAGCCACTGCAGGACTAAACTATCCCAGCAGTCCATGCGAGCTCTGACCAAGACACAGCCCCTACACACCTCCCACAGCCCTTCAGAGCCCCTCCCCTGCCCTGTCCCCACCCAAGGGCACACGGTGAACTCCTCATTACCCCCAGCACAATTATAACAATCTGCTTCTTATCCTTTACCAGCCAACACAGTGTGTCTACTAAACTGACAACATCCACTAAAGCTACTAAATAAGCACTGACACAAAGCAGCAGATGAACCCTTGTAGTACTTCCAAAGTGAGAAGCTAAAGGAACCGTAACCAAAATTAAATTCTGTTTCCTTTTCTGAGACAGATCTGTGCTTACAGCAAGTCTTCATGGAAGACTAATTATGGGTTTTTAAAAAGCAAACTTTAAACATTCTTAGAAAGCTGACATTCCTTCAGAGAATTCCAGTGTTGAGCAGCCCCTCATTTCTCCAATGGGCAGATGTGTGGGAAAAGCTTCCTTGTTTAAAGTACATCTGCTGCTGAGCGTCAAGGCACAGGGGAAAATCCTATCACTGATTTCCAAGTAAAAGAGAGATTGGATTAGATTTGAGAGAGTATGGCTGAATAATAAATAGCCAATATTGTAAAATAGCAGTTGGTACACTCCAGGATTATGTAGCCAAAACTTTAACACAATTTAAAAATAGGTAACTTTATTACAGAATGTACCCAAAAGGACGTGCACAGCTCTCTAACAACCCAAATGGAATAAGCAGCATAATTCGAAACAAAGTTTAAATCTCTGTTTAAAAGAATGTAAAACAGTATTTGCAGCAGAAACCAAGTTCCCAATTTATGCTAAAAACATGGCCATGGCTTCCCTTCCCTTCCTCTGCATAAATAACGTGTGAATCAAAGTTTGGCATCTTCTGTGTCTCATGACAATTCAATTACATTTAGTGTAGAAATTATCATATTCATTGCCTTTAAAGTAATCCTCTTTGCTTTCTGCCAGAATCATCTTAACCTTCCAGCTGCACTGAGATAGTTCAATGTTTCATTAATGCAACTATTCTGAAAACCCAGAAAACAGTTTGAGATAGGAACAGGAGGCTATATTTTGGGAGATAAGCATTAAACACAATTTTTCTCATAAGAGGAAATATTTAAATATCTCCAAGTTAGAAATTACACCATGATTCCTGATAAAGTAAAAGCTAAATATGGGGACAAGGAAAATTCATCGTGAAATACCCTTCTAGGCACAAAAATACATCACTATGGAATTGAAGACAAATAACTGGTATTCTAAAGTCTTTATCAGTTTTATTCAGTAAGTGTTATCTCAGTGAAAGCAGCTAGAGATGTGACACAAGTATGATAAAATCTTCTAATTAAAAGTTAGCATGACAGATGATCAACACCACATTATACAGGAAACAATGCAATCTCAGATGGGGTTGACATTAATATATAGTCAATTAACTAGTATGGAAAACTGATTTGAATTCAAAACTGGGGAAATATATTATCAGTGGCCAGATGATAAAATCTGCCAATGATGGCAAGCTAAACAGCATGTTTGAGTCCCCCCAAAAATCAGTCAGGCTTACAAGGTTCAAGCAGCATGGTTAAAACCCTGCCCAGCAGCAATCATAGAAGGCCAGGCTGGAAGGGACCTCAAGGATCCTCTGGTCCAAGCTTTCCTGGCAAAAGCACAGCCTGGACAAGATGGCCCAGGACCCTGTTCAGCTGAATCTTAAAAGTGTCCAATGTTGGGGAATTCACCACTTTCCTGGGGAGATCATTCCAATGGCTGGCTGTTCTCATTGTGAAAAGTTTTCCATACGTCCTACATGCCCCCAGGAGTCATTTGTACCATTTCTCCTCATCTTTTCCATTGTAAAAAGGGAAATGGCACACAGGAAGCTCTTGAAAAGGCAAATCCTAGAAAGAAAGGCCAGGAATAAAATTTTCTGACCTGTTTGCCTGATACCCATAACACTCCCCATTAGAATCTTCCCCTCATCACTCTGAGACCCTGACCTATTTGCCATATTTACAAATATTACAAACCGTGCAAGTTCTGAAAGCAGCACACAAAGGAACTGAAGCATCATTAGAAACAGAAAATCAAACAGAAAACTCCACTCTGCCACGACCTGAGGAAGGACTGACACCACAGCCAGATGGTGCTTCTCTGCTACCCTTGGAAATCAGACTGTTTCACTTGTCCGTGCTGCTGAGATGACTCGTAAACTGCCAGATACAAACTTCCAAAAGGATACTGAAGGATGGCACTAGAAGTGGTTTTATTTTCCAACTCCCTGACTTGAAATTGCTCAAAAGTCAGGCCTGCTGAATTAGCCACCTCCCTACAAAGTGAAAGCACTCCCAGTATCAGTACCAGCTTTCCTCCTTTGTCACTCTAATAAGAGTCTCTCCTGACCTCACCAATTATCAAAGGATTGAAAAGGCAATTTCTTCAGGAAGAGAAAGTGGTGATGGTACGGAAGTGGCACAGGCAAAAAATTAACCCAGTGCTATACGAGGGCACAATCCTCATTATTTTCTAGTAATTCTTTTCTGAGAGGAAATAAGTGACCTGGAGATGCCAGCATTATTTCACAGGAACAAATTTACAGATGAGCTGTGGGTGTTATCCTGCTATTCACTATTAGAGAGTCTCTATGTGCATCACAATCTCATTTAAAATAAATCTCCACATTTTTAAAAGCTGAAGATTTTAAAAAATTCAAAACCACTATCCAGTTCTGTCAATTGACATAAAAATTGGAAAAAATGCTAAATTAAAATAAATTCCTAAAACTGATCATTAATAAACAGGCTTTTTACACAACCTGAAAAACTAACTGGGAACTCCGAGTTCCTACTGAGCAGCTGCAATTTTAAGTATCTTGCAACTTGTGAGGAATTTGGGGGAAAACAGCTCTTTCAGAATTCTATATTCTTCCAGTGCTATGGGAAGAAAGGCAAATGCAATAAATTCAAGCAAGGAGTTATTAATAGACATAATGCAAACAAAAAAATGTAACTTTACGCTCTATAGTGAATGCAAGACTGACTGGAACAGACAAGTACCATAAGTGACGTATCTAACAGCAAAACAACAGAGCCAAGTCAAAATAGGCAGCAGTAAGGAAAAAAAACAAGGTTGTGGCCTACAGATACTTGCAAAAATTAAATTCTGACTATTAGTAAACCTCCTCAAGGACATCGATGTTTGCAAACAGAGTTACAGTTTGACAGACCTGATGAAACTGCAAAAAAAAGAAACAATCCTGTCTTACTCTTGCCTTTGTGACATCTTCTCCCTTCTGTTCCACAGGGAGGAATGGTAGGTGTGGATGTAGACATCTACAGACACCAGGGAACCCTGATCCAAGGTCCCACTGTAACGCACTTAAAACACTTTTTTTTTTTTTTACTGTGGGATACGGATGAAGGTAAAGAAAGGAAAAAATCAGTCTGGCAATAATGTATTTTTGTATTTCATTTAAATCCACAAGATAAACAGAGGATTTTTCTTGTAGCCCCTGCAGACAGTCAGTTTTCCAGAATAAAGAAGGGGGAAACTGGCAGCACTGTTCCTTGTGTTTCCAGCAGCCAAGGAGGAGCTGAACAGCCTGTGACAGCAGCTCAGTTGCTCCTGGGCAGGGGTGACTTACACAAAGAACCCACAGATACACCTGGGTTTCATCACAGCCTGACAAGACTGAGCTGCTGCTGAGGGAGGAAGGGCCAGAGGACTTTAGTAAAACATTGGTCTTTCCCATAAGAAGAAAATCTGCTGCTCTGCAACATGTACTAAGCACCTGTAGCTTGAACTCTGCCTAATTCTGCATGGATTCCAATCCTGTCCAGCTACAGAACTGCAAACCAGTAAGGCACAGTTTTTTCAAGTGACCCCATGTGCAATCCACTCACCACACTCATCTCTAGTCACTGCAAAAGCAGTCACACAACTTACAGGAATGGTCTTTGTTTGCGGTTACTCCAACTCAGTAACGATACTCTCTGTGAAACAGCCTAAAAAATGGCTTGACAGTACCCCTTTTGCAAAAGGTCACAACAGCCAAGCGCTAACTCCCTCATCAAGGTAGCACAAAATGAGTTCCACCAGAGTCTCAGCGAGTTCCTTACACGTACTGAAGGAGCAAGGAGGTACGAAGTGCTTGTGCATCAGTAGCAGCAAAAGTTGCCTCTTACAGATGTGCCAAAAATTAAAGAAAAATCAGAGATTTGTTTAGGTTGGAAAAAGACTTCTAAGATCACTGAGTCCATCCACTAACCCAGCACTGCCAAGCCCACCACTAAACCGTGTGCCACTAAACGAGTGCCACATCTACACATCTTTAAATCCCTCCAGGGATGTGGCTCTACCAATGCCCTGGGCAGCCCATTCCAGGGCTTGACCACCTTTTCTCTGAAGAAATTTTTCCTACTATGGAGTTTAACCCCCCCCCAGCGCAACCTGAGGTCATTTGATCTTGCCCTGTCACTTTTTACCTTGGAGAAGAGACTGATCCCTACTTGGCTACAACCTCCTGTCAGGGAGTTGTAGAGAATGAGAAGGTCCCCCCTGAGCGTCCTCCAGGCTGAGCCCCCCCAGCTTTCCCAGCTGCTCCTCATCAGACTTGTGCTTCAGATCCTTCTCTGGACACAATCCAGCATCTCAATGTCTTTGTTGGAGTGAGGGACACAAAACTGAACCCAGGATTTGAGGTATGGCCTCACCAGGCCCACACACAGGGAGATGGTCACTGCCCTGGTCCTGCTGGCCACACCATTGCTGGTACAGGCCAGGATGCCACTGGGCCTTCTTGGCCACCTGGGCACACACTGACTCCTGTTCAGCTGCTGTGGATCAGCACTCCCAAAAGCAATGCTCTTTCCAAGTGGGTGAAGCCCAATGTACTAATAGCATTCTATGCAATCTTACCCCAGATCCTGAAAAGAGATTTCTCCCTCTTTTGTTCTTTGACCTACCATCACTCTCTCTTCAACTGCAGAACACTCTGAATAGCCCAAAAGACTTGAAACATGCTAATTTGTTTTCCATTACTTTACTCCAATTCTTGCTTGTTTGCACATTACACATTCCAGTGCACAAAGAGCTGCACTGGCACAAATTCCTGTCTGCAGGCACTACCACCAGCTGCTACACATCTACACATTCAAAGCACATGTCAGAGCAATAAACAATGTCTCTGGTCATATCAGAAAGTCCCTTAAATACTCAGCCTGTTTATTTTCCTTCCAGTCCATTCCCATAAACAACGAAATAAAAGCCATGACGTACACTAGATAGTATTTTGTTGTGGGTACACGATGTTCAAAAGCAAAAATCTTGGTAAATACCTGCACACGGATATTAAACCTGCTCTGAAGAAAAGGGATTAAGCATTGATATACTTTTTTTTCTCTTGACACAGAGAGCTTTTAAAAGAGAGAACTTTTAATATAAAATGAACTAGTTAGTTAGAAAAGTAATCCATTTTACATAGTAACGTTTACTCAGAAATACGTCTTTCCAAAAGTGAACTGAGCTACATTTCTTCCACCATTAAACATAGTTATTTTAGTAGTATTATTTAAAACTCAGTTATTACTAATTTGAAATGAGAAGTAAAACAGCGCAATATAAAGAATTTAAGACCAATACATAAAATAAAACAACACTTTACCAGTCTTTAGATCGTCATTTTCTTCCCAGTCCTTGTAGAGCTCTGTTTTAGTCTTCATGAAGTAAATCTGTTTGTTTCTAGACCATATTCAAAATCAGTTTATCAAAAACGACCAGGGGAAAGCTCTCCCTCTCAGCTTGCAGCATTTGCTCCACGCAACTGAGCCACTTGACACATGCTCCTTTCTCCAGACACGGCCCCTCCACAGCTCCACGAGCTGCAGATCCTCAAACAAAGCTGCCATTTGTTAATGGCAGTGTCAGGCAGGCACCACGCTGGTGTTCCCCACCCCAGCCCACAGCCCTGCATTCCAGCTCATAATAAACAAAGGGATTTGAACAAACAGCCTCAGAGTCCACGGCTCCTGTGACACATCACTCTTACACTCCCGGGTAAGACTTCTTACTGGTATTTACCCAGTGCTGCAGAAAAAGCATCTTACTGAAAGGATTTACTAGAAATGGGGCTTGAAGTACCCTACTTCTGGCTTATTACTTAAGAAACTGAGTAACTCTACAATAAAGTTTCGATTTCTGTTTGGCATTCCCTACAGGCAGAATGGAGATTTTACATACTTTCTGCTCAAAACTCCTTTGTTGTTCAGGATATCTTGGGGACCTGAAATACCCAGGAGGGCAAAAAGAACATTTTTGTTGATAAAAACAAAAATTCAAGATTTTAAAATCAGTGGAATTCACCTGCATCTCCAAAACCTGAAAAACAGATCTCTGTGCCAAATGTTGCAGGACAGACACATGAAGCCATTGTCCTGCACAGACTTTAGCCCTCACACATCTCTCCCACACCAACAATCAGCTGGTATTTGACATCTGGAGCCAGGGGCCGGCCAATTCCATTTCTTAACTGAAGCAACTCACGGAATACACGCTATCAGACCTGGCTTGGAAGGCTTGGATGGACTTCCAGCTCTTTGTGAAGCCAACTGAAAGATGATCCACTGGGATGCTGTTGAGTCTCCATCCCTGGAGATGTTCACAGTCCATCTGGACGTGGTCCTGTGAGACCACCTCTGTATGGCCCTGCACGACCAGTGGGTTGGAGCAGACGACCTCCAGAGGCCCCTTCCAACCTCACCCATTCTGTGGTTTTCTTGTGCTCTGAGAAGTGTTAAAATGCCAGGAACAGGAGAAAGATCTGATCGAGTGTGTCAGACTATTCTTTTTTCCCCAGAGACAGAAAAAAAATGTAGTTCCTTCAATTGTTTTAACCTTCCTCCCCATATTGCCTGGCTGAGCACCGAGCCTGGAAATGCAGCAGCTCCTTTGTCTTTACCACTGATTACTGCTCATGGATCCCACCCAAACCCAGGTGTCAATAGTTTAGTCTCTGCTCTCAGTATGAGTTTAGACTAAGCCACTGCCACATCCAACACCAGGCACATTTCCCACAAAGGCAGCCCTTTCTTACAGCTGACATCCATCTGCACCCAGCAGGAATCCTCCTGCTATACCAAAGTCATCTCCCACTTTGCTCATGACAGAACTACTAAACTGGTTTTGTAAAACCAACTGCTTTCTGGCTTTTCACCTGAGAGTATATTTGAGATGAGGATGAAAATAACACACACAACAAGCACCTGTTCCAAGTTAACTCTCTTACAGAAACAACTTGCTTTTTAACACCACTGGTGCTCTTCTATTACACACCACCCCCGAGCAGCAATAAGCCATATTACTGCTACATATATATATATATACACACACAGACACTCTAGGTATACTAGAGCTGTATATACTGATACTTCTATCTCTCAAGTTTAGCATGTCTATTTTTGTGTTTTCAAGCAGACTTACACAGAGCAAAGATTTTGGCTTAACTGAAATTCTTCTCTATTCCAAAAGAAAAAAAAATAAGGGTAAAAGGTAAAGCTGATTGTAAAATCAATATGCCGCACTATGCTCTGCACCAAAAAACCTATTCCCACATATGCCCTCCCCATCTTCATCAGCATTTCTTCAGAGTGGACCCTACTGTAGTTTTACAGCATGAGGAGTCATGAGTGAAAGATATGAAGGTAAAGATTTAAGCCTCCTGAAGATGACTGCACTCTCACCTTAATGAAAAATTGAGTTTCACTGTGGTAGAATACTTGCAGTTTGCAACATCCCCTACGAGACACTGCACAGCCACTGGTGCAAAATGGTCACTTTCGAAATTAGTAGAATTAACTGCAACTGAAAACTCTCTTGAAGTAATTTTAAAGTGATCCCCAAAGGCCTCAAAGCAAGAGCAGGGAAACCAGGGCAGCCCTGGTAAGCAATATTCCACAGGAGAAACCTGTGTCAAAACAGAAAATGAGAATTTAGTAGTCTATATATTGCAGAGAATTTAAATCAACTCCCCAAACTATCTCACTTTTAAGCAGCAATTGACTGAAGGACTTAGAGGAATCCTACCAATATTAATCGGTTACTGCAATATGTCTGTCACTTTATTTTTAGTAACAGAGCCTTACTGATACATGTTAGTAGAGCACTGAAAGAACAAAATTCAGAATAAATCACAAAAAAACTAGAAAGAGAACATAATCTAATAAAATACAACTTGGCTGTTTACTTAGTCCTAATTTGCAATTTGTTTTTCTACATGTTTTTCTATGTGTTTCACATAAATAAAATCATCTCCATCAGCTCTGCCTACACCTAACAGGCTGGAAGCTGCAGTTGGAATGATCATGTCATCACCTCACTATTGAGCCCTATGAATGTTACCACACGGGTTACAAAGTGGAGTGACAAGATCTGGCAGAGTTCTACCATAATTCCACTTTATGAAGTGTTGTGTGTGCAATCATGAGCCAGACAGTAGTTAATTTGCTGAAGGTTAACATAATCAGTTGCAAAGGCAGAAGAACAGTAATTGCCAATTTGCAACAAGCTACACTGACAAGAGTAAGCCTGGTTTTGAACAATGCTCCTTTCTTAAAAGAAAAGGAGCAAAAAAACCAATACACAACCCAGCCTTCGGCCCAGCTCTCTGTCAACACAACCCAGAACATTTATGGCAGCTCTTCATAGACTTAAATGTAGGAACTCGGGCTGGGTATAATTTAGAGCTTGCCAGTATTAAAGACTGGTCTGACTTGTGCAACAACTCCCTCGCCTTGTGTCTAAGCTTCAGTCATCCTTTGTTCCCCTCTTCTCAAGGGTGTAGTTGGCATCTGGCCCTTTCATTAGTTCATTACTGTTTTTCTCCATCCTCACTGCTATGAAAGAGCAGCATTATGGCCACCATGAAGTGGTTGCTCACCTACACGCTCCGTCTTTCAGGAGATGCAAACACCATAATGCAAGACCTCCAAACAGTTCCAGTGGTGATGGGAGCAGATCTGCTTTCCCCTGTCCCAGGAGACACAGCCAGCCTTGGTTTATAACCCAGCAGCAACAGAACCACAAAGGCACAGCCATCATGAAAAAACACAGGAGGTTTCCTGCTACATGGAAATCATTTTATGGTCTTCTACCAAAGATTAAATTTCCTGGAACTCCTGCTGTGGCTAAAACTGATCCCGCTGTAACATATAATCTGTTCCATCTACAGCCCATGAGTATTACTCCCACATTGCCCCTGAAATCCATGACCTTTCCCAGCACTAGACTTTATAATTAATGTCTTAATAAAATATGCTGCAAATCAGCTGCTGCATTATATGGTAAGATCAGACACTTGACCTCCGAAGCAGTATTGACAGATAAAAAAGCAGAAACGTCGCAGGAATTTTACCCTCAACCTAATATAAGTGAAGTCGTCCTTTCAGATCACCACCTTTTCAGGTACTGCTTATGACTTTATAAGTAAATTTAGCTGAAAATGCCATTTTTTTGATCCCTCATACTCTAAAAGTATATTCTGTCTGCAGTTCCCAGCGGCTTTTGAAAAGTGACACTGCTCATACTTCTTTTAACCATGACAGGCTACTAAACATACAGACAAAACAGTCTTTCGGCAAGACTGAACATAACCATTCCCTGCAATAAATTTCCTCGTCATTTTCCCAATGCCATACATCAGGATGACATGCAAAAATCATTTTCTTTCCCAGCAACATAAATCAACAGAACATTAAAAAAATTCTCTGAAATTCTGACATTATTTCAGACATAATTTCAGATTTCCTGCTTTGAACATCTTCATTAGTGGTAGAATGTGAATGTTTCCACAGCACTAAGATTTGCAGTATCAATTTAAGGAGTAAAATGGCTCTAATATTTTAGATCCTGACACAAAGCAGAACATTTCATAACAAGAGCTATGCTTCCCACGTTAACAGACTCACACTTAAGTAGTCAGTTGCCACACTGCACTAATTATGTTAAGTCTCCTGATTAATCATTTTTATCTCAGCATTAGTCAAAATTAATGAAGCAAACCATAATTATATCTTAAAATTCAGCATTAATGATGTCAAGTCTTAAAGCATTACCAAAACAACACTCACACAGGCTCTGGAAGAAGTTTTTAAAAGGGGGTCTTCATTATTGAGGAAGCTGTTTTGTTTCTTCTGTAAGGCTAGAGAAGTTAGAAAAGTTCCCTACTTGACAAAATTTCATCTCTATTGGTATCATTTTACTGGCTAAAATAAAGAGGTTTGCTCCTCTACACAGCCAATTTTTGAATACACTGACATACCCACAGTCCAGCTCATCATTTAATTACACAGCCATTTTAACTGATTACAACAGGAAGAAAAGGAGGGTTTGTTTTCGTAATAGATGCTCTTCTGACAGTGAGACCAAAGAGCTCCAAGCCAGCTCAGAAAAACACCAGCACCAACTCCAGGGGGCAGGAGTAGAACCTGAGCAGCATCGTGGGGAAGGAGAAGCAGCTCCCCACAACTTGCTCAGCGATTACCCAACGCTGAGCCCACGCTGTTGCTCAGTTAAAGACGCTGCCCAAACCTCGCTGGCCCTTCCCTGAGACGGAAAAGGAAGCATTTGCAAACAAGCAGCGGATGAGCAGTCACTGATAGCAGCAGCTTTTACTCCCCAGCTGCACATGTACTACCAGTCTGAAATGTCTGCCTTCTCCTGGAAGGGGCAGCATCAAGTGCACAGGAACTGGTCCTTCCCCAAAAGCGTGAGGAAACCAGCTTGCAGCCTCTGTCCAACTTGAGCGTCCAACTTCAACTTGAGCACCCCTGCTCTGCCTATTTTCATGCTTTAAGCTCAGTTTCAGCTCAACAAACAACAGGAAAAATAAAATCTTAATTATTTCTAAAATTGTGGCAGGATGAGAAAGCATTTCTTGCTTTATTCCAGCAAAAGCATGGTACACCAATTACTATAGGTTGCTGGACAGGTTACGGTGATCCATTACATAGAGTGTGGATCTCAGGCATCCCTCCATCTACCACTGCGATGCACTGAAAGGACCATCATAAGTCACACCACCAGTTAGAGGAGCTGCAAGGCCCTTCTCTATTCAACTTTAATTATAATCTTAACATATTTAAAGCATTTCACAAAGAAATACTGAGTTACACATCGCAGCTCTGTTCAGCTTTCTTTAATGACTATCTCTGTGCTATTCATCTTCAAGCAGATGAACATTTTAACTGCAGTAATACCCTAAGTACAAACAGGATCCTCTAAGCGAATCCTATGAAAAGTCTGAATGGCACCAAGAAGCTCCCATGACACTAAACCTTCTCTTGGTGATTAGGATAAGTTTCACTAAGTCCACAGAAAGACATCAAGGTAAATTTAGATACCTGCCTGCTTGTAATATCAGTCATGTCTACACAGCATGGAGCTGCTCTGAAAAAACCTGAGCAATCAGCTACTTATAATATCTGTCATTGACTTAATTAAAAACTAAAATGACATTTAAGAAAGGGGAAAAATACTGAAATCCCCTCTGAATATTTGACGTCATCTAAGTGCCATCCACACACTAGATCCATGGTTTTTATGTTTATAAAGTAATTATAGGAAGGACTGGAGGAGTAAGAGACAAGCAGATAAGGGTAAACAAGTTTGTCGAGCGGCAGCACAAACCGGGGAAGTTTCTTCACCCTTGCGATGAGAAAAGGAAGTCGGTGATAGACAAGAAGATACTGTTGTTTTTGGTTTCACTGATTGAGGGCCGGTAAACAAAACAAACTCAACAGCCGTGGCATTTCCCTTGCCAAGCAGGAATTAGGGACTCCAAGGCCGTCCTGTGTCTGGGTCCCAGCCTCAGGCCAAAGGGAAACAGCGGAGGGGCTGCACTAAATCCCAATGCTGCATCCACCAAAGCCCAATCAGGTTACATTTGTACTGGTAAATTAGCAATACCAGGACTAGCTTGTATGCCTTCATCTAGTTTGCATCAGCTAAAACCTTTAACTTCAGAGTTTGGTTAGAACAATCTAAACAGAAGGGGAAAAAAAAAAATCAATCCCTCAAAATTTGTTGCTGTTTATCCACAGAACACTCCACCAGTAACATAAACCTTCTGCCTAGGTTATATCCACCACCTTTATTTCAATCAGGTTTTGCTAAATGTAACATCAAATTAGTTTTTAGATTTAATCAATTCCTACACTTTAGGACAGTCTGGTATTTAAGCACAGACATGAGATGCCACTGCCACTGAGAGCAGGCATGAAGCTGAAGTAATACAAAACCAAAATTAAAAGGCAGTTGCTTGCATAGTTGATTTTAAAAGATAACACAGGTTGATCAGAACAGAATGTTCCAAAGAGGCTGTAAGTCTCCTTCAAGTAAGAGATCACAGGGAGAGGTACCATTTGGCTCCCTCTTTGGATACTCTGAAAATGTTTTACAAATATCCGGTGTTCACTTAAAACAATTATTAATTTATTCTGCTGGTGCACGGAAACAATTATTTTAGTAATCAGTAGACGTATCACTAGAACTTTTTTTTACTGGTTTAGAGGAAAATAAACACTGAGGTACATCAGTAACACAAACCCACCATCAAGTTTTCAATCCTACTTCTCTCAAAATCAGTACTTTTATTTTTAGTATTGATGCAAAATGAAGAGCTACAAACACATTGCAAACACCTTAACAAGTTTTCTGTTGCAAGACAAACAATGAGGTTAATTCTAGTCTAAGCCTCATGCACAGGCATCAAGCAAAAAAATCCATTTATTTGTTAGTGCTGAAGTCAATAACGCACTGAACCTAATAATGAAGATCCACTTTGCAACCACTACACTGTTTAAGTAAAAAAAACAAACAAAACCACCCACAACCCAGAAAAATCTGTCACAGACTCTCATATCTCAGCAGAAAACTACCTGAAACAGCTAAAAAGCAGTTTTGAACTCCGTAAACAGAAAACGTCTACTTCATCTAATGCAAACACAGTTGTAGTACTTTGGCACCACCTATTCCAAATTACAAGGATCAGCTCTAGGATAATACACAAACAAATCCTTTTACAGATTTCAGTCCAGCCTAACAACCTATTTCGTTCAAAAAACATCGCTCTCAACCTCTGCAAATTTCATATCCCTTACAGAACCAAAATCCACAGGAAGAGTCAAGACTTGGTTGAGTCTGTGGAGCTGCATCTGGCAAACAGCTCCGTGTGTCCTGGGAAAGGCAGGCTCACTGCAGAGCCCTCCCAAGGGCAGACAGCAGCCATCCTCTCGATCAGAGAGCAGGGCAGCAGCACGTCTGTGCTCCGGGAAGCCCCAGCTGAGACACACACAGACCCACCCACTGCCTGGACACAAGCAAGTCGGATATTCAGCACTCTGGGGAAGGTTCAAGTTCTCATCTGCGCAGCCTGGACAGACCACAAGCGACTGGGCTGACTGGTGACCCAGACATCAACCAAACAGCAGAACTCACCTCTTCACAAAATACCTTTGAGCTTGAACTACAGCCAGCAGCTGCAGGTAGGGAACTTGTAGGGCACAGCTCTTGCTATGCCTAAACTGCCTTTAAAACCTCCTTTTGTCTAGGACATATAACCACAGTGTTAGACAGCAAACCTTCCCCCAAGGTGTAGCACTCATTTGGAAATACATCGACTTCACATGAAAGTTCAGCAAATTCAAGCCTGAAATTTTCATCTGTCAAGTCAAACCCAACATGACTTGAGAGGGGGAAACACATTTGGTTATGAATTGTGGTCCCCTCTTACCACTGAAGACATTTCTTCAGTACACATTAAAATTCCAGCTTTGCATTTATGACTTTCCTGTAAAGCCAAAACATCTCCTTGAAACAAGGAATTTTAATGCAGGAAAACCAAGGCATCATCTCTGCAAAGGTATTCCCAAAAGGTCTAGCAACAGCATAGGAAATGGAGAGGATGAATATTACAAATGTTGCTTCAGCTATGGCGTTTTGGAAGGATTAGGAGTTTTTATTCCAGGGGCTTCAAACTTGATGAAAAGCCTTTCCTCAGCTCCCCCCCTTCAGCAGAACAGTTGTCATCTGCCAACGCAGAAGTCTGAATGTGAGTGAAAATTACCAAATACTTCTCCTGCTTTAGTTTTCTAAAACTGGTTAGTTTAACAACAAACAATTTTACAAAAGCAAATTCTTGAGAGAATTTACAAATAAGTCAGCCTCCCTTAAAGCTGGGAGAAAAATAATTTCCCACTGCAATTTTTACTATAATCCATACTAAAGACAACAGCTTTTGGGGTGTGTCAGTCATCAGTGCAAACTTTACTGTCCTTTCTCCAGAATTCTGCTTGCTGGTTTTCTCCTTCCCCACCTCACTTTCTACCCTGGCATATGAAAATCCAGGGGCATATGAAAAACCACTGAACGCTATAAAATTACTCACACAGTCTATTTGCCAACACTCACTGTTTGGGAAGAGCACATGAAACCTAAAACTTGACAACAGGAACAAACAGTTCACATTATTGTGATAAAGTGTGCCATAAAAGTGTAAAAGGAGAAAAGCAACAGAGTACTTTGTACTTGAGGCACAATTTAATCCCAGGGTAACATTCAGGCCGCCTCAGAGTATTGACAGGTTTCTCTGAGCAGTGAGTCAGTCTCACGCCCTGGGGAAGTTCTCTCTCGATTAAAACACCGTCACAAACAGCCCTTACTCTCCAGGTGCTGTTGAGCCGAGGTGGTGCTTCACTGAATCACCCCCTGCAGCACAGACTAAGCCACTCTTTGCAGATAAACACACAGGATTTTAAGCGAAGGCACAAGACAAATACGTGAATTTGCAGCTCAACTAATCAGATTTCACTGAATCAAAAATCTTTGGTGGGAATGTAATGAAAGGCTACTATTGCTTGAGTGGTCCAAAGCTGTTCTGGTGCTGTGGATGCAGGTGGAGGCTGTAATGCTCAGTCACAACTTCAGGTACTGCCCCAGCTGTGGCTCAGCTCGGGCACTGCAACCTTTACCCTGATACTCAACACCCTGCCAGGACAGTGACCTGTGTCATTGCTTTCTGGTACTGTAATACCTCCTGGCACCAGAAAAGCAGAAGAGAATTTACCAGTCATACATAATGACAGTACACATGCAAACAATATGAAAAGAGGATACAGAAAGCAGGGGGGTAGATGCGGGGGAAGTGTGATGTTTTATTTAAGGAATGACATTTGAAGAGGATGATGTACAAAACTGCCAGAGTACAAGCAGCTGTCAAGTTAAAACATGCAGGGGTCATCATCAGTAAGGGATAAGGGACTTCAAGCCAACAGAAAGAGATTTTAAAACTATCTTCCACCATAAGTATTTTAATGCACAAAACCACAAGTAAGAAACCCAAACATGAAATAAATGAAAAAGTTATTGAGCAGCTCTAAGTTTTTACTATCTTGATATAGAACTAATTCCAACAGACTTGAGTACCAGTTTTCCCACTGCCTTGCACATGTACATTAGTTCAGAAGTATTTTTTATCTCTCTGCACACACAAAAAGTACTGAAATGAAAAAAAAATTAAACATATCAAAAGTCTAAGGGAAAACACAGTGGCAAAACAGGGATGCAAAACAACTGCTCATGCTTAGGAAGACAAAGAAAAAGAAGAAATCAGAGAACAAGCTAAGCCACAAGTCAGTGGGAAAGGGTCTAGTGGACTATAACTTTCCAAATAACATAAAACAATCACCATAAACCGAGAGAAAAGCACAGCTATTCTCCAAAGCCCACACAACTGAGACTTGCGGGGGAAAATTACCAGCATGAAAGGAACACAAATAAAGGTGACTCTAAAGTGGCTTAATTTTAAAAACATCATAGGTACCTTGTGGTAGCTCCAAGTTAACCACTAAGGGTCCCGTACACACAGGGCACCGCCGCATTTATAAGCTATTGTGATGGCCTGACTGCCAGATACAACTGTGCGGCCACTTCAGGGCAAGAAAGGCAAATTGCTATCTCTTAGACCTCAGAAATAACTATTTCTCAGTGAAACTGGAATGCCATTATTACCCCAATCCCGAGCAGTTCCCTGATACATTGTTTATCTGTCAGAAATTCAAGTTCAAACTCCAGGGTTCATATAAATAGAATACCAAACAGGTATGAGACTGAAGGATTTAGACCAAATTTTTATTGAAGGAGTTCTCACATTTGTCTCAGAATGAGGAAGTTTGTTTACCAGTTTTGTTTCCCAACTTGGGAAACAAACTCATCTGCAGTTTTTTTTAACTGTGGAGGAAAAGAAAAATCATTCAAAATAAAAGAACTGAAATAGTTTTTAAAGTTATAGCAATTTTGTAGTGTCTTTATATTAAAATGAATTATTCCCAAACATGAAGCTGTGGTTTTTTTTATTTTTAATTGGAAACAACTGTTTTCCCACTAACCAGAAATCTATGAACTCAACTGATGAAAGCTGCATGACAGATAAAAGGCAGACAAAAATAGGTTGAAGATGAGAAATACAAAATAAGGCAGAAAAGTTGTTTTAAATTAAAAAGTAATCAGAAATTGCCTAGAAAGGCAGTTTAGTTAAATAAACACACATCAAACCAAATAACTCTTAAATAACAATTCTACAGCAACAGGAATGATTCAGATGTATCAAGTAAATGTTGTGTCCCAGTCATCCCCTTGCCTCCTGCAAACACCTCATATTCAAGTGTTTTCCCATTAATCCTAATTCAATTCTCTCTTCCCCAAGGTACTCATATCATGCCATTTCTATAGACAAGATGCAAGAGAGACATGTTGAGGTTTCCTAATGGCAGCAATGACTTTAATAGTTCTACCACCACCTAAAATTGCCAAAAAAATCCACTGGCACACCAATAAATTGTGTTTCACAACCAATTAATACACATCACTAGCTGGAAATGTTAAGCAGCTTATGAAATTTTTAATTTCTTTAGCACAGGCAGATTTTATCTAGTAGTATATTAAGGAAACATAAAGGAAAAGGTAGGAGGACATCACTCAGACATCCAGAATTGGATTTACGGTGCTTGTCATTGCTCTTTGTCACCAGCTCTCCTGGAAGTTACTTCTCTGGGCAGTGCTGACAAACAGGATCATGTGAGTGCCCTGCAACCCAGAGAGGGAAAATGCAAACTGCTAAACTCACTCCCACTGCCATCACCAGCACTTTAAGGGAACTTGCACCAGGGAGAGTTCACAGGAAAACTGGCTTGCAAAGCTTAAGTCTGTCCACATCCTTGGAGGTGCTTTAGTGATTGATCCTTAGCTGGGTGCCAGGTGCCCACTGAGCTGCTCTCACTCCTGCTCAACAGGACAGGGGGACGAGGAAAACTCATGGCTCAGGAGAGACAGGGAGGTTACCAATTACCTTCATGAGCAAAACAGATTTGGCTTGGGGAAATTGGCAGCTAAAAATAGTATAGGATGGTGAGAAACGCAGCATTCTGCCCAACTTCATTCCTTTGGTCCCAATCAATGTTCTTCCCACCCTAAGTGGTGCAGAGGGGATGAGGAAAGGGGCTTGCAGTCAATCCACAGCACTTGGTCTTTGCTGCTCCTTCCTCCTCACGCTCTTCTCCTGATCCAGCATGGGGTTCCTCCCACAGGACACAGTCCTTCACAAACTGTTCCAGTGTGGTCCCTTCCCACCAGCTGCTGTTCCTGCCAGCAAGCCTGCTCCTGTGTGGGCTCCTCTCCGGGGGCCACAGTGCCTGCCAGGAGCCTGCTCCAGCATGGGTTCTCCACAGGCTGCAGCTCCCTTCAGGGCACATCCACCTGCTCACTGTGGGGTACTCCACGGGCTCCAGCTGGCTCTCTGCTCCCTCCACGGACATCCATGTTCTGCAGGAGCACAGCTGCCTCACCGTGGTCTTCTCCCAAGGCTGCCGAAGAATCTCTGCTCTGGTGCCTGGAGCATCTCCTCCTTCACTGACCTTGGGGTCTGCAGAGTTGGTTCCCACACATTCTTCTCATTCTCCTCTCTCACAACTGCTGCATTGTGGTTTTTATCCTTTCTTAAATATCTTATCCCGGAGGTGTCACCAGCTTCACTGATGAGCTCAGCTTTGGCCAAGGATGGGTCTGTTTTGGAGCAAGCTGGATGTGGCTGTGTCCAACAGAGGGGACAGCCCCTGGCCCCTTCTCACACAGGCCCCTCTGCAGCCCCAGCTACCAGAACCTTGCCATGGAAGCCCAATACAGAGGCCAAGCAGAAACATTCCCATTAATTTAGCATTTAATCTCGAGAGGCAGAGCGTACACAAACCCAAGTAATAAATGTCAGTCTTCAATACATTCATACATAATCTTGTGATCCCCTTTCTGCCCCTGAAATATCAACCCTATCAGAAATTCCACTTATTTCCAAGAAAAGCCTCCTTAGGATTATATCCAATGTCAAGTTCATAAATCTGGGGTAAAAGACAACTGATGTCCCATGCAATTCTATAAATAGCATTTTAGTCTAAATTGGAAGAGCACTTTGGAGCAAAGCTCCAGATCATCTCTATTTACTGTTCTCCAGGTTGGGCTGGAAAGTGATTTGGAAGGATGCAAAACTGAATTCCTTCCAGGTTCAACTATCTGCAAGATGCACTCCTACCTCCAAGTTATGTTCTGCCCAAAGAATAAGGCCAGGGATTAACCTAGATCTGGAAAAACTGCCAAAACACAGCGGGATGTTGAACTCCCAGATTTCCCCTCTCCATCTCTGCCTCCCATGCCACACTCTTTGCCACTGCTACATGAAATGCACAGCCTGGGCCCCAGTGAAGTTGTCCTTTGATTCGTGTATTTGCTCATTCTTCCCTTTGCAGCTTATCTGCACTATTTATAGAATGGCTTTACATTCTTATTAGTTACCAGACAATGATTTTTAATACATGTTCCATCACTACAAATAGTCTTCTGTGAAGCTTTACACATTATGTAAAACAGGCAATTATCACTGCACAGATTAGAAGGTCATTCCAACGCCTATAAACTACATAGTAATGGGAATTGGAGTCTGTGTAGCTTATTTTCTCTTTCATCTACAGATTTGGCAAGCTCCAGACTAGCATTCATCCCACATATTTAAAAACCTAACTAGGGTACTAATTCACGGCACAGAATTGACAAAAACATTATTATTGATCTGCTCATCTTTGATTTGTGCAGCGTGTGCTCCACACCACAATCTGCCAACACAACGTTTTCTTTTACCCAGTGATGTGACACGGAGGCTTCAAGACTTGATGCAGCTGCAGCATAGATGGGGAAATTTTTCAAAACATCTTAAAGTCCTTTCAATGTACAGCTGTCGTCAGAAAAAGGAAGGGATTAGTCAGGTTTTTTTCTTTATGGAAGGAGGAAAATTAGGACAGAGAGCAACGGTGCAGCCATCTATCCACCACACAGCAAAGTGCAACGCCTGAGATCAGCAGTACAGTGCACACTGGGGAGCCCTGGAAGCATCCCAGAAATACCAAGCACTTGGAAATGATGAAGAATTGTTCCACTAATCCAAACAACATGACTTTAAATGAAACAAAATATTTCTCTAGGAAAGATCACAGCATATTCAAGTTACCAAAGTCCCTTCATTAGCACAAACAGTATTTCCTTTTCTATCAGCAAGAGGAAGTCTCAGATCAAGGCAACTTCTCACATTCCAGTTTAGACCTGTGAACTGTACTATAACCAAATCCTTCAGACTACTGCTATTTCCCACTCAAAAATGAGGTTTAGCAACAAAAGCTACACTTCCATCCTGTGACAGGAATTAGTAAACCAAAATTATTGAAATTAAAATTTTAAAGGATCTGTTTCTAAAAAACAAGTCTGAAACTTAGCAAGATACTCCTGACTCACGGGAGGTAAAAAATGGCTTAGAGAGTGCCTTTAGCCAAAATGTTTTGGGGGCAAAACTAGCACACAGTGTAGACTAGCAGATACGGTGAAACTTGCGTATTCACATTCATGTTCCCCTCTGAATGCTTACACATTCATCTTGCCTGGTATATTAACTAAATCTCAAAAGAAAAATGTCTCATCAAAGAAACAACCATCTTCCCCTTCAGTTTCCAGGGAACAAAACCATTTGCCAGCCAATAAATGCAGAATGCTTGTGCAACCTGATTTACCCGCAGCTTACAGGCCTTTCCACTTGTTTCTGGAGACACACTGGGCAGAGGGGGTACATTTGAGCACATTCAGATGTAACCAGTGCCTGCAGTGCTGCAAGGAGGGGAAGGTGCAGCCATCACTTACACCACTACAGCATGAATGTTGAGAAAAAGACATTTGATTTTTAGATTCTTAAATAGAAACCTATTTTTCAATAATGAATTAAATTACATTGCCATGTAATAATAAAGAAGTAATGAGATTTCTTTGCATTCCGGTCCCACTCACACTTCATTAATATCTGCATTATACTGCTAAAGTGCCATAGGAATGGAGCATTGGATTGTGATGATGTGTTGAAAGCACAACAGTGCCATACAAAAAAAAAATACTGTTTACAAGGAAAACCAAATCAACAACAAAACCAACCACCACACACAGTGGGAAGGCAGGGAGAAATATCAACTACTGCAGACAACTTGCACTCCCCAAGAACATGTAGTTGCCATGTGAATCAAGATCATAGCTGGCTTAAAAGGTATAAAACCCCCAGAAGTCTTCGCAGGAACTGCGGCCAGTCAGCCCAGGCCCATCTGACACCAAGGCCCACAGGCACACATGGTGCCCTCATGGGTGGCAGCTTCCAAGACTTTTATCCCCTCATCACCACAGCCCTGACACTGGTTTTGGCCTCTTCTCCTGGAGAGAAGTTTCTGCAGTCAAGTGTCTGCACATTTCTTTCATTTCTTTATGTTGCAATGTAAAATACAGTAAACAGCAGTAGGAAAAAACCCTGCATCACCTGGGACATGATGCAGAAGGTAGTGGGATTTGTTCCTGGAGGGAATCATTCCCACCAAGGACCTGCCCCCTTCAGGTACAGCTAAAAATGCTTCGTTAGCTGCTTTATTAGCAAAGAGACAGCAGCAGTCTTGGGCATCTGTGTACTTATTTTCTCATTTCCACCATGAATTTAATTAACTGACATAAATTAAGTTTTCTGTTTGATCTGGAAATTCAGTTCAAATTAACATTTTTATGGATAGTTTAATACTAATGCTGACAGATAATTTCCTTGAGAAGAAACTGCTTGGACTTACAATCAGAGGAATGAAACAGAGGAATCTAATCCACTGAGAAACCAGTATTTTTATTTGCTGTTAGACAGGATTAACTAAAAAAATTGGCTGTGTTAGCTGATTGGAGAAGTCTGGATGTTTTCCTTGCAAGCTCTACCAAAAGATCTAGAAGCTTAACAAGATAAAAACACTTGGAGAAGCCAAATAAGATGTCCAGGGAAGTTGTGAAATGCCCATATACAACAAAGCACTGTCTCAGCCACCCAACTGCAATAATTATCTGTTGTAGAAAACATCCAGCTGATACCCTGTCACTTGGAAATATTCACCACATTTTAAGTTATTGAAAAAAAACTGAAAACAAACAGGCAAACCTAATTAGCATTTATCTCTACACTGTTGCTTAATCCTATCTACTGCAATTTAACAAACAAAACCATCACCTTTTCAAGCTGCATTAAATAAATTCTGCACAAGCTTCACAACTCCACAACCCAACATTCATATTTAACATTAGATTCCAAGTTTCATAAGCATAAGGATAAAATACTGGAAACTTAATAACTTAAGGCATAAAAAAAATGAAATGCTCCCTCATTACTTAAATGTGCACATCTCAGGGGCACAAGTTTTTCTTCAAGAAAAGGAATATACTTTGTTGTGTCAAATAACATCAGCATTACACTCTGAGGGTCAACAAGAATAAAAATGTTGTACATGTTTGAAAATAGCATATGCACAATTGCCATCTCACCAAACTAGATCAGAAAAGTAAGTTTGCCTGAACTATGAAAACTCAAGACAGAGAATGAGGGCTTTTTTGTTTTTTAGGTCCTTCAGGCAGAACTTCACAGTCTTTGCCAAAAGTCTCCAAACCAAAACTACAATGTCTGGGCTCAGCTGTAAAATTCACACAATGACAGAAGTACAAGAACTGCTACAGAAGGAAAGGCACAGCACACTCATCTTGTTGCCATATCCAGGTCCAGCCTTGAGATGCAGCTCTGCTGCAAACACAGTGGGCAAATGCCTCAGGCAAATCAGAATCCCTAACTGTTCTCTTCTTCCAAGGAACCCAATAAACCACCTGGCTTTCTGCTGGTCTTTCCACCCAGCTGCCAGGTTCCTCCTGATGTGGTAAAACCAGGCCAGGGTTTGCAGATCACTTTTACTTTACATTATGTTGTCCTTGGATGGACTGAAAAGAAGCACAACAGCCAACAATTCTAGCAGGAACAAAAAAAAACAAATACAAAACAGGACAAAAATTAATCCTTTCTAGTAGCTTTCTTAAATGTGCTGTTATTGAGAATATTTACAGTTAACAATCCATGGGTTTAGGGTCACACCTTCCCATTAAAACCTAAGACATATTGGAATAACAAGTCAAGGTATGAAGCTGGAGAAGAGTTGCATTTGCTGTGCTTACCTGCTTATAAACTGGCTCATTTCAGGTGACCAACATTATTGCATAAAGAGAACATGCAGTACTTAATTCTTCTGTCGTTCCTCTATAGCTAAATGAATTCAAGCTGTCTGTATTAATTTTGTTATGCCACAGATCAATTCCCAAGATACAACATCTACGTACGTTGTTAAATGATGCCACCTACCTAATAACCAAATAAACAGACACTAAAGTAAGTCATTAACAGCTACATATGGCAAGGCAGCACCATGACCTTTCTTAATCACTGCAGCTGCCATCACACAAATGGAGAAGAATAAAATTTCAAATAAAGTAAAAAGGCAATAAAATGTCAGAATAAGAAATTCAACAGAAAAGCCACAATGTATGTATACCCCATGAAAGTTACTACTACTTAAAGTGAGACAGAGCACAAATGCCAGTCACAGAAAAAAGAGTATTTTAGGTAAACACACTACACTGTGTGTCCAGTTATACCATGATCCAACTGTGTTATTACTTGCTGGTGTCTGTATCATCCTGAGGTGAATTCCTCATGCTCCTGCTGAAGGAAGTCCCAGCAGCACTTCCCACCAGCATCAGCACCACTGAAGAAAGGTTGTCCCCATGGATTCACTCACATCCCACTGCTGGCTCCTCCTTGGAGCTGACGTGCACCTTTGTGGAACTGCATCAGCAACTGGAGCAAGATCGTGTGAACTCAACAAGAACCGAAAGTGCAGTTTTCCAACCCAAATCACTGCATGGCTACACAAATGCTTGTGAGGCTCTGTGGGGATTTGAACTGGGATGAGGAGACAAAGTGAGCAGCAGAAGCAAGGCAGGAGGAGTCATTTCTGCTGGCATTAATTATTTGTGAAACCACAGCTGAAACTTTAATACAAATGTCAGAAGAACCTGTTGAAATACAGTTAAATTCTGTCACATTGGTAGAAACTGAGCCATGGTAAATAATGAATTGAAGCTAAATTGAAGTAAATGTACTGAGGAGATACAGGATACAATACACTCTCTTGCCTTCTGTGGGCAGAATCTCATTTTAAGTGGCAATAAAAAAAATGGCAGCTCACTGAAGAACTTGTTAATTTTTATTAACTTGTCTCTTCTGTCCAGTCTACCTATAAAAAACAAAGTGATTCGAGGACAGGTATACAAGTCTAGAAAAACCTTTACTTCTAATCCAGTTTTTATCAGTTAAAATACTCATGATGATAACAGTATTACATGAAAAAAAAATGAAAAACAAATTGAGGTCACCCTGGAACCTCCCATAAAAGGCAAAATTCTCAGCCTCCTGTGGAAAAATCTTATAACAAACAGAAAAATTAAGGGACTGAAGAGTTTCTGACATCGCTATTTGCTTCAAGGGATTTGATTATACCTTTCCTCTACTATCACCAAAGGTAACAAAACCCCATGGCTACTTGATGTGGGGCCTTTATTTTATTTTCTCCATCTGGCAACTAATGAACTTAGTCCATGCCAAAAGAAATAAACCAAAACAGACTGCCCATTTCTTGGCAAGAGTAAGTCCAAAACTCAAGGTTCTACCACTGTACCACCTGCAGTGAATCAAGGCAGCAACTTCCCAAGTTACTGAGGAATTGCTGGAGAGTTAAAACATGGTTAATCTTTGGCTGGCCCAATGTTTCCACACCTCACAGACCCAAATACCACAGTGATCAAACACGTGCCTCCTCTTGCAATCCATAAAAGAATATCAAACCAAAGCTATCTCCGCAGGAATCTTTCTCTCACATTGAAACACTGCATCCCTTTTTAATTCTGTGATTTCAATTTAGTTGTCCCATCTGCTAGAAGTATTTTAATACAACATCTCTTTTTATATCCTAACATCAAGGTGATGTTGCCAATTAAGTTCTGCTGTGACCATCTGTAAGACGAAGGAGGGAGGAAAGAAGTAAACATGAGTACTTCTGTATTAATTTTAAACAACTTGGATTTCAACCAAGATTTTAGAGATGGAAAAAAGAAAATAATTAATAGATTTATACTCTACATGGATTTCTCCAGGAGAAGTAGCATTTGAACTATTTTTTAAAATTCAGAAAGGTTTCAGCTCCTGTGAAATGTTTGGCTTTGAATTAGAATGCTTATCAAGAGAATTTTATACTGGCATGAGTTAGAATTTTATCCGAAGACAGACTTTCAATTTCATAAATCGTTAAAAGAAATTCAAGTATTTTGAAATACAATAAAGGTAACCCCTTAAAAATTTCTTTACAACTACATGCTCACCGTGAGACTTACAGAACATGTAAAGTATAACCCCTTTGACAATAAATGGACTAGAGGCAATTTTTTAACTGACCTGGTATTATATAACTAAGGTAAGGGTCTAGGTTTTCCCGAAAACTAAACACAGAAAAAGCAGACAAAAAAAACTCTACACTCTTAGCTTCACTGCAACTGGAAGACTATGGAACACAATTACAGGATCTTTTTTTCCTTAAAAAAGTTTAAATAATTCAATCTTTAAACAGCACAGGATTTAAAAAATAGGATGCAAATGTGAGACATTATAAACCCAAACTGACTGTTTAGCTCACTGCTTGTATGACTAAGGAAGACTCCAAGTTTACTGAAGGATTTTCTGTTTTCAACCTCAACAGCCAAAGACTGAAGGCAAAACCAGAACCACAGGACTTGCACTGGGAGGTGAGTCTGATACTCCTGCTCACACTGCCTAACTCTTTGCAGGATTTAGTCCTGTAAACCACCTATTTATCACCCTCTTTTGATACAGAAAATTAAATTTAGTTTAGCTAGTGGCATAGGTCACAGCCACCATGAAAACAAACTCTGGCCTATAAAAAGCAAAATTAGACTCCACAACTCTGGCAGGCTGCTCAATTATCCCATTAAATCCACATTTCAATCCATGAAATGTTAGTAATGGGGTTCTTTTAAACTGCATTTTGCAGGAATTGAATTTTCTTCTCCACAGTAGCTGTGCTTACCACAGACCTTATAACAAGCTTCTGGTGTTGAATGATGGATGCAAAGAGACACTCTCTTCCCTGTTAACCCTGTTTCTAGGTCTCAGTCTGAAAATAAATCTTGGGAAAACTGGAGGCCTGAGGAATCTTTTTCCCCACAACCTTATATACTATTTATAAAAACAGTTATATGCTTATGACATTGTCTTAAAGAAGTTTTAAACTTGGTACTACATACTAATTATGCAATTAATACATTGTGCTCCTTTGCAGCATTTGTCTCCTAATAAATTATATTCTAATGACAAATGTTTTTTCCAAGGGGAAGATGAGGATGTACCTGAGAAGTGGGAGTGAAAATGTTCACTGTCTAACACTAATTTGAAAGCACATTTGTAAACACTCCACACATCGTCCCCCACGTCTCAATGAATTCACCTTGCATTCACAGTGGGCTTCCCAGCAACTCTTCCCCTACAAATCCATTTTTTCACTTACTGAAAACAGTAATGAGAATGAGTCATTTCTGCAGAGTACAGCCCTTCACGTACACCAGATGCCTAATGTTGCATGCTGTGAAGTGAAAAAAAAAAACAATGCCTACTCAAATTACAGTATTTATCACAGAAGTCTGTCAGCATCTTGCATCTTTTGTAAATGTTTTCTTCGGAATGTTTGGAATTTTTTTAATGTGAAGATCTTAATATTGCCTGTCAAAACGCACTACCAAGTTCTGTAAGAGCTAACATCTAATTAGCTCAGATAGTAGCAGCTTGAGAATACCGCCCTAACAATGACCCAAAATTAATGTCTTTTAACAAGGGAGCAAAACAAATGGAGAGAAGAAACCTCAAAGATTTACAACTCAGAAAACAAGCATTTCCTCATGTTTTGCCAAGGCTTTCCCTTCCAATTCCACGGCATCTGTTCCTATACATAACACCAAACACCACAAAAATACTTATCTTTTTGAACCATTCTTACAGTGCTTCTACAAAAATCCTGCCTGACTGAGGAGCGACATGCAGAATAGACAAGTAGAACTCCTGCCCCTTCATTCCTCTCTGGAACTAGTGGAGTGGAAGCACAAATCAAAAACTGAAGCACTGAAGTCGAATAATTCACAGTGATGAAATTATACAACTGTTGGGGGGGGATGTTCAACCAATCACTGTGAAATCCAAGGAAGTAATTAGAAAGTTTGCCTTTTTTTTTTCAGAATAAGAGGATAACAGCTGAACCCAGTCCTACCTTTACTCATTTTGTTTACTTACTGAGGTGTTTCATTAACTGACTCCTTAAAATTACAGCAGCCTGATGTGTTAGATGAGTGATTTAAAATAAAGGTACTTGCCTTTAGCCACACATTACATGTAAGGGCAGAACAGAACAATGGCAGTAACAGGCAGACATAGATGCTGTAGATCCTAAATTATTCATGACCTATTCAATACAAAATAAAGTGGCCCTAGAAAATTAATTCTAGTAAGAAAGGAATGAAATTTTTAAGACATCTCTACAAATTATTTAGTTCCTCTGCAAACCATATATTCAGCAGTTGCTAATAATTAAGATGTAAAAGTACAGAAGAAAGAAGTGTTTAATCAGTTCCTACCTAGATAAGAGTGCCAGATATCACAAAGGAAGGCACTACTTCAGCAAACCAAAAAAAGAGTGTTCAACACACTGAAGTAAACAAGAACAGCATTTAACATCGACTAATTTCGAGCAATAATTGAGTATTTCAAGTAATGTTTTGTACACTTGCAAGACACATTTTGGATTTTGAAGTTAGCTGTAATCTAGAAATAATCTAATTGTAAAACCTAACCAGCAGTGCAGCTGTGTCCTTCCAGCCTCTCATTTCCATAAGCACTAAAGAAGCCTATTTTGCTCTTATTCTCATTTAGAGCATTAAGACTCTAAAAACTATTCTGATGGGATTACACGGAATACAGTTGCTATTTTCACAACCTGAGCTCTCCAGACAACAAAAATGTTTTTACCACAAAAAATAAGGAAAAGATCTCTAGAACAACATAGCAGTTTTAGATGCTGACAAACTCAATCTTCAGCATAACCGGGATTCTCTTTGGGAAAGCTGCAGTTGCAAAAACGATAATCATTAGGCTTAATGTAGTTCTAAGCCAAATTATGGCAGCTGCACATGCCACAACAAAGAACATCTTTAAGTATCAAGTACTCACTTAATTTAACTACAGCCAAACTCCAAAATATTTCTGATTTACAGCAAATTACTCAGAACACTGAACATATCCCAGTGCTGCTCTTACCTTTCTTAGCAGCATCTGTTCTCCGTCTTGCTGGCGACACCAGATCCTTTACAATCTGTAGCACTTGAATCATTGCTCGTTAGCAAGATCAAAGGGACAAGGTGCTCCTCTAAAATTCCAACAGGTTTCATTACTAGACCTTATTGCATGGCTGTCTTCAGGATGCTCAAGCAAAACTGATGCAGGAACAACTCATCTACCTTCACAGGAAGATTTCTGCCTGACGACTCTACAGGCTGGGGTGATGGATTTAAAGTGACTTCAGCACAAGGAGGCAAAGAAGTGCAAGCAGTCCTAAACGTATTTTTACAGAACATTTTAAAATTATTTACCACAGAGAATGCATACTGATCCCTCTAAATAAAGTTTAAAGGAAACATTCACACCACAAAGTATCTAAAAAAAAAAACAAACGACTTGCACTGACTGCCGACCGATGCAGCTCCCCTGGGCTCAGTAACTAAGAAGCTGCATCCTCCTTTCAAGTCTGTCTCAATTCACGAAATTCCACGTAATGCTTAAAGAAAGACTCAGTGCAGCACAGAGCCAGCATCAGACCAACCAACAGAACTAAAATTAAATCCAGCCTGAAAAAGCTCCATCAGGCACAAGAAAGCTCCTGCTAGAGACAGTCATGGGGTTCCTTTTCTCCCCTCTTGAACACAAACCTCTGACACCCCTGTACGTGACAGGAATTCCCACACACCGGGAGGCAAGCTGGAAATCCTGGGAGTATTTCAGGCGTTCTCTCTCCCACCACCAGAGGCCCAGAGAACTATTTCAGCAAATCTATTGTGATTACTTCTATCAGGTAATTTTAGGCAGACAGATTGCAGTATGTGCCCCCCCAACACTTTTAATGCCATCTGGAAAATGTGCAAAGGCCCTTCGTAAATGCCTGTTGTCAAAACCTCTCCAGAAGCAACCAAAAAAAAAAGCCATGAGGAATCACGTTTTATAGGATCACCTTAAATAACTGTCAGCCCTGAAGAGGCTCTGTGAACCCTCCAGAAAACCAAATTCCTACACAGCCCTGCAAGGCCTTGCACACACACAGAGATCAACTGAGGAAGCCAACTACATGTTCTGAAAACCGTAACATTAAAACAAACCACAGGCCACATTCCCTGCCCTTAAGACCTTCTGTTCCCTTTGCTTAAGTGTTAGATGGGGTGGGGAGGAGGAGAGGTCATCTCTTTCCATTTCCAGCTGCTCATCACAAGCATTTCAGATTTTATATTTGTTAGCGTATTTATTCATGTCGATGTCAGTCTCTTGAAACACACAGTGTGCAGGCACAACAAACCTCTTCTGTTATGCCACTCTCATCTAGAGCCTGCCCATCAACCCATCTCTGGCAGAAGTAAGAGCAATCCAGTGCTACTGTATTTGATTTGGCAAAACAAAGACAAGTAAAATCATTCTCTCTGCCAAGCTGTCCAATTTCATCTCCCACCCTGCAAACACTCAAGTGCCCACCCAATAGGAAGCCTGTAGATATACTGTGCAACTGCAACTTATCTCTTCCTGAAAAAGGATTCTTCAAAGCATAGAAACTGAACTCTCAACTTTCTATTGTAAGA
Organism: Campylorhamphus procurvoides; assembly: GCA_013396655.1. NCBI lineage: Eukaryota > Metazoa > Chordata > Aves > Passeriformes > Dendrocolaptidae > Campylorhamphus > Campylorhamphus procurvoides. Next base: position 1,834,041 of record WBMV01009266.1, read on the forward strand.
ATAATGTCTAAGTTCTGGACCTAAACTTAAATTCCAGGTTTAAGACAAATGACTTTATACACAGAGAGGTATGGACAAGATATACAAACAGAATCTTCCTGAACAACTATAATTTCGGAACATTTAAATAAGATGTACAACACAGCGTTGTGTGATGAAGTTTACCTGGAGACCTCTTACTTAATAATCCAGTGCTCAAAACTGCTGCTGTGAAAACTGTTCCACAGTTATCTTCACATAATCTGTTTGCTCTTTAGTTAGCTGGGAAATTGAACAACCTGTTCTCTAGTCAAAGATAAAAATCCAAAGGAAAACTTCTGATGGTCCTTATATAAACATACGGTGGATAGGAGGAAAAAGGAACAAAAAAAAAAGTAAGGCTGAATAAAGTCTTCATTAATAACATCCACTTGGCCGCCCAAAGCAAGAGGATACCTTGAAGATCCTAGAACCGATTTTTAACCCTACTTAATTACCTAATTTCTACAGCAATGTTCTCAAGTACTGGAACAAGGGGCATGGGCACTTCAGTACCTATTCCCAGCTGTGGGAAGGGAAGTTGTTTCCTTTTCTTCCAAACTATCCCTTGTCCTGCAGGTAACAAAGATGACTAACTGGAAAAGGACTCTTAGATGATTTGCAGGTCTAGTGGACTGTGGTGAGAATACAAAACCAGTACCTACTGAAGTTTGCAGAATAGTCACTGGAAAGGCTATGATCACCACTATCCCTCCCTCCACCAGTGGCAAGGGGATTTTAAACAGCAGAAGCAGCTCTGAGCTTCTAAAGAGAGACACAGAACTTCAGGACTAGGAATCATTTTTACATTATGTGCCTTCCTGAACATGAAATCACTTCCAAAGTTGAAATGCACTCTATTCTTTGTTGTGACAATTGGCACGTAGAGAGAAACTGAAAAAAATCCAAAACCTTAAAATTCATTTAGGAAAATGTAAACCACTTTACTAAACATTCTGTGTGCAACACAGAGAAAACGGTGCAAGTCTGACACAGACATATAAACAAATAAATCACTCAAACTTTGAAGACTCACACAGCAAGCTTTGAGGCTGCTATTTGTCTTTCCCCAAATCAATTTATACACTAAGACAATAACACTAAACCCGCTTTACGATGGTGGCAGTACCAAAAAGACTTAAAGAAATAAAGCACGCTAACTAGTTAAATCATGTCATTTCATCTGTTACTCATGAGTCATAAGGTGGTTGTAATTCACTGTTACCTTTGACTGATACTGAACCAACTGATACTTCTGCACAGTCTGTCACTACAAGTGCCACCTCTCAGACCTCATCCTGACAGGACATGCTGTGGGCAGGGATAAACACACCCAGAGGAAGTTCACAGCAATGCTGACACACACAAACAAGGCAAACCACAAAGAAACCGTGTCATGAATTCAATGTAACAACTTCAGCAGGTTCGGTTTGAGGAGAAAAGCAATGTTGTGTATTCAATGCATAGAGCAGACTTCTGCAAAGCATTTTTATCTTCCACACTGAGATTGCTAAGCAATATGTGCTTGATGATGTTCTTGGATTTTGCTTCTCTTCCTTAACTTCAAAATTGTAGGGCATACAGAAATCATGCTCATTATCAACCCAAGGATGATAATGGTACGAGAAGGGGCACTTAACCAGGATGGGATTTTATGGATCACCGTGTACAGCCCTTGATCTCTCCTAGCCATTATAAAAAAAAATTACCTGCATCCTGATTAGTGAGCTATCACATCTCAGACTGAAAATGCTTCCATAAACATAATTATAATTAAGTGATCTTTGGAAGCAGTTCTTTTTCATGAAACATATTGCCAGGAGGTTACATATTTACAGCACGAAAGATGCTGCAAAATTATGGCTCAGTATTTGTCAAATGACACTTGGGAGTGGGGGAGAGCAAAATTTAAGTTTGAGGAAGACAATATTTTCTCTTTTGCTCTCTTGTTCTAATCTGTAATGTTTATATATTCATAGCATTCTGTCTAGGCCATTAAAAAGCCATCAAGAACCCTCAGGGTATTCCCAGGCAGCACTGCAGCCTCCCAAAATGCACCTGCTTGTGTGTCCTCATTTACAGAAATAAACATGTACAAGCTACTAATAGGAAAAAAAAAAACCAACCCACTGCAAGGGCTTGAGGACTTTCATTCACAGGAACAATAGCTCTGCACGCATTGGAGCTGAGATGCAAAGTTACTGTCACCGTTCTTGTTCCATCCCACATCAACCTGAACTGCCCCAAATTCAGATATTCCACATACAGATTCCTCCCCATATCTCTGCAGCAACCTGTGCACGTCTGGCTTCATCATCCTACCTTCTGCTCCCCAGAGCCAAAATTCTGTCCTTTTCCCTATTTGCTGGACTCCAAACATGGTTAAGATACCAAGCTTTCAGGCCTGGCACTCACAGAACGGAGCCCAGAACACAATGGCCAGCAAGGTACTAAACCAGCTCCAGTCCTGTTGTTACCTGCTTTAATGCAAGTGGGATCGAGCCCTAAGTTCTCTAGAAAGCAGATAAACACTCATTCTACTCTCTCTAGTTCTGCAGGAGAGCAAAGTCTGACCTCAGAGGTAGAAGAGGATTCACAAGAGCAGGGTCCATTTGCCCTTTGGACCCTCCTCTTTATGCTGTAAAGCCCAGATGGTGTTTTGGCAAGTGACAAAGTCAGCGGGACTGTCCCTAACAGGGGCTATAAAAACTCCAGTGCCCCAGAAAGCCAGGGCAGCTGCTCCTAAGGATCCACTGCAATGTTTGCTTTAAAGGCTGTGGTTTCAGAAACCACACATGGCAAAACTGCTTCACCCACCCTCCCATCTTAGCAAAGAGGCTCAGAAAAATGAAGATTTTTCTCATCAGGAACAACAACTATTTCATATGCAGGATAAAAGTTCTCAAGAAGAGATTAAAAGATTAAGGAAATAAAAGTAAGGCACATTAACCGGGAAAATATTATTTAAATATCAAATAGAAGGAAGAGCATGTTGTAAGAACATTTGCACAAGCCTCTTCACAGTAAAAATTGCCTGTTTCTTGCAAAAAATAATAAATTCAGATAAAGTCTACCTGGCAGCTAAATTCTGGCAATACCTTAACTATCACCAGATATATTTGCTTTATGATACTCGTCTCTGACTTTTCCTTCAGAACTGGCCTTCAAATTAGTATCTCAAAAGAATTAGGCATTGAGCTTTAAGATAGGCACTATATAATGATCCAAATTATTACTAAAGCAGAGATAAATTAGATTATCTATTTTCTCTCACTAACAGTTTAAATTAATTTTCCAATCTATGAACTGAAGCCCACAGTTTTCATTAAGTTTTAAATAATCTACTGCAGTTGGAAGAGGAGAATTCTAATGTTTCAGATCAATAACTAACCCTGCCCATAAATCTCTGAAACTTTAAATTATCTTCATTATTTTCTACAGATGATTCTTTGAACCAAGAAAAAGATAGGAAGGGGGAAAAAAACACCCAACGGTGCCAAGAATTCATAGGTGAGATTCTGGTAACCTCATCTATAGAAGTGTTTGTACTAGTCATATGATCCCCTTCACTATTCAAGGCAATAATTTTTAAAAATAATACTGCTTTTGGCTCTGCATTTTGCAAAGTTTCCATAAAAATAAGTAAATATCACCACAGTCTTCTCAATGGTCCTACAGAGTCTGTATCTGCTTAATCCAACAGAACGTGCTTCCACTTAGGAATATTTTTTCCTCCATTTCTAGCACTTTTGCTACCAATTTCAAAGCACGAAAGCTTGGCTGCAGTTTCTAAAAGAATCTGATGCACATATATGAGCTTCACTTAGAAGGCATCTTCAAGGGAGTAGAAAGTAGTTTGATCTAGAGGCTGAAGAAGTAATAATTGCAAGAGAAAGCTATTTGTTAAAGTCTGTTTTTCTTTATGCTTTAAACATACAAAGAATGCTGTTCATTAAATTCAGATGATGGAGAACTTCAATAAATGGACAATGAAATTAATTCTGCCTGTTCCAGGCAAAAATATATGAACCCAAAATAGAAAAATGAATGCTAAAACTGGGGGAAACGGACGACAGAAAAACTCACCACTACGCTCAGCAAACCACAGTGAGGGAAAACTACACATTGCACAATCCTGGCAACTGCACAACACTCTTACTGTTACCCTTCTTACTCAATTCTCAGCAGGTTTTACCCCTTCAACCTTTGCTACAACACATTCTCTAAGTGGATCTAGATTAATACAAGACAGACAGGGAGTTTCCGAGAGAGCCTCAATGGAGCCAGGGGAACTGCCTGTGTAGATCACTTTTATCATCCCCCTGATAACAGACACCAGGCACTAATGGAGATCAGTATCAGGAGTTTGTGTTCAAATACGTCTTGATGCACTCTTACAAAAATAAATTTAAAAAAAAAAAACCAAGCATGTATAGATGTATCATTTATCTCCTTCTCAACAAATGTGGGTTTCACACCTATCACCTCCCTGAGCAAAATAAGGGCTCTGCTTCATCTTTGCTCATGCATTTTCTGTAAAACTGTACCATCAGATTTAGACACACAAGTATGTCTAGACTACACAATTTAGCAATAGTTCAAAGGGTCCCAAAGCTCTTAGATATCCTTACCAGAAGGAATAGCTCACACTACACTGCTAAACTCCTCAGACACAACTGAGGTAACTTCATGTCTTTTGGGTCTATACGGTTAGGATTGCATTAAGTGAGTTACAAAGATGTTATGATAAAGAGCAACTACAGAACCACAGACTCTTATTACAGATCTTCAAATTAATTCCATTTCTTTCTTCTCTCCCTCACACTCATGCCCTTCACAGGCCAAAAGGCCATTTTGTAAGGCACACTAGCTGGCAAAGAAAGCACCAACAAAGCAAATGGCATTTAAAAAAAAAAGTATCTAAGCAGCCCATTTCAAACATTTGATAAAATAAGGTTTGTTAGGTTTTTTTTTTAAACAAGAGGAAGAAGGAGGACGTTACTACAAGATCTCATCTCAGTGAATGCACAAACTCCATAAAATTTCTCAGTCTTCCTCATATTACAGTCCAAATCTTAATATAGATTTAGTTTCAAATGAAAGTTATTCTGAGAAAAAAGCTCTATACTATACATCTCAAAAAGAAAACAAACATTTATGAAGTTGTAATTACAACAAAAGATTTTCTCCAAGCAAAAGGCAGCATTTCCTGCATGTGCAGCATTTCAAACAGAATATGCACCAATTTTACATCTCCTGGATTTGGGTCATGGATGAAGTGCTAATCGACAGATTTATCTTCAAGCTAAAGGGGATCATTAAATATTCTCTCAAACCTAAGCACACAGAAAGAAGTGACACTAGTCATTAAGAGACTTTTTTCTTTTTGCAATATTAAACAAAAAATCAAAACTATTACTATCTTACATGTGTTAATTCTGAAGTAAATTCATTAGTTTAATCAGGCAAAGATGATAAAAGTCAATGTGTTAATTCAAAGAAGGTAGAAAAATAAACCTTTGCTTTTAATTTAAACCCTTACTTGGTTTCTTTTTGAAGAGGATATGAATGAGACTAATAATATTGTACCTCCCTGAGGCAAAGAAAAGCTAAAGAATTCTATGCATTGCTGTTTGTTAGCATGATTAAATCCTTCGCTGCATGTAACATTTCTATGCTGATATTTAATCCAAGTAATAAAATGCAGCTGTACACAGCCACCAGGAAGAACATCAAACCTCATTAGTCCACTGCAAAATACACACTACTTTTATTAGGCCCATGTATTTGCAGGCATAGTTTGTGCAGCAAATAGTACATGGTGTGGCCTTCTGCCTCTGCACGAAAAATCAAAACTTTTATAACAAGTTTTTGAACACTTTGTAACAGCCTAATCTAACACTAAAGTGGCATCTCTTCCTGCAAATACAGCCTACCTTAGTGATGATGAAAAGCTCTTACAAAGAGACACATGGGAGGGAAGAATTTCTAGAGTAGCTGAAGGAAACAACCCTGAAGGTCATACAGATCCTCCCTGCTGTAAAAAGGAAGTGTCCCTGGGCCTGTTTGCTCACTGCAGTTGTGTCCCAATGGGATACACCATCCATCACCTGTTCACTTGCAGACTTCAGCCTCCTGCTCTCTGGGTACACTCTCTCAGCAAATGCAGCCTGTTAAACCAGATTTTAACTAATACAGTTTTAAAATCCAAGCTTAACACTTGAATATGACAATCGTGTTAACTGTGACTACTTAAGGTTAATGCTAGAGTTACATTTGAGATGTTTCGTGCTTAAATGGCTGGCTGTGGTGACCTTCATGGTTATCTCTGGTTCGCCTGTTCTTAAAAACTGCTTAGTGTGCTGTAAGAAGCACATTTCACTTGCTTCATATCAAATCCTATTTCCCATAAAACATACACCTGCCTCCATTACTGAAATGAGTTCACATATTCCCTCCTCAATGGAAAAAATGGTGGAAACACCTGGGCAACTAATGACATAGTCCCAATTCTCTGCAGCTGTAGAGAATTTAAAATCGTGGCAAGTTTCAGCCAACAACTGCTCGTGGTCCAGACAAGAAAGAACTGAAAAGCATCACTCTACACAATATTAGTCAGGCATTGCAACCCACTAATTTTACTCCCACTGGTGCTACACCAATGCTACAGGGACAGAAAAAGAAGTTCCATTATCACCCATCTGCAGTGGATTTATCCTTGAACTCAGTTCAGTTTCAATGGACAACACATAAGTAACCTGGCCTTGCCACATCATCCTGTAAATCCACTGAATATACAGCATTGAACAAAACCACAAATTAAAAGTTAGTTCTCCCAAATGGAGAGATGCCACTTAATCACTGATGCATTAAAAAAAAAAAAAAAAGGAAAACAAAAAGGAAAGCAAGACAAGGAAAAAAAGCCCACAAGAGCTTCACAGTGAGTTTAACATAAGCATTATTTTAGTTTGTTTTAATGCATGGTGAATAAATAAATATTGAAATGTCAGTAAATGTGACTCATTAGCCTTTGCTCTCAAATGAAAACTTTCCTACCACATACTTGAAGTAAAACCTACAAATATTTTTGTCACTGCTTCTAGCCTAAAAGAAGAGTATTGGGGGAGGGAGAAGGAAGTGGGAAGAAAATAAAAAGCAAAACTAACATTTTGCAGTTTGTACCCCACTTCTTACTGCAAACCATAGAACTAATTTTTTCTCTCCTGATCTCCAAGACCACCCCTGATATCCTTCAGTCACTCCTACAGAAATTTGCTGGAACTGAGAGGGAGGGAAAGCTAAAAGCTTGTCTAGTTTTTGCAGACAGATATAAAATAATCTGAACTGTAACTGCTTTGAAGCTCTCAAGACAAGCAGGGTCTGTAGAACAGCCTGAACACAAGCAGGGCTGCAGCACAGCACCACTCCAAGAACCGAGAGCTGCAATCAAGTGTCACCTCCAGCAGCAAGCCTGGAGGAGAACAGGGAATTTGGAGTTTGGGTTATACCATTGTAGTGTTTCGTACAACTCAGAAACAGCAGCATCACAAAATAAAACTTCCCATGTAACGCTGTACGAAATACTACCAAAAAAAAAAGAGAGAAGGGAAAAGAGTTTTACTGAATGCAATAGAATATTCTGGTGAGAGGCTTATTTCCCTACATCTCTAAAACTTCTGGCAAGTCTGTCTCCTGCTCAAAGGAGCCTCTGAGTGAGCCTTTCAGCACTCTACCAAGGAATTAGGCAGGTTTTCAAAGAGCTTTTCAAGGGTAAAACAGAAAGCCCACATTCAAGAGTCCTCTCCTATGGCAAACCAAAGTGCTTTTTAAAACAAAGTGCCCTTTTACATTAGAGATCTGTCAGATTAATGACTGCACTGGCCAAAAGCACTGGAGGTTCTACAGCGGGTTGGTGAGCTTTCCATTCCAGAGACCATTGCATTCCACAAAATAAAACAGGAGAAAGAGGAAGAGGGGAAGAAAGAAAAATAAAAAAAAAGGAAAAAGAAACAGAACACACCAATTTCCCAAACCAGCTTGGGAATCCTACACAGCTTTCTGCTCACTTCAGAAATTTCAGGGAGGATAGGTCCAGGTTTACCAACAGCCTTGAGAAAGTTATAGTGCCAGTCTACCATGTAATTTTAGGAATTAAAATATCTTAATTATAAGAAGGGGTCTTTTGCAATGAGAGATTAAGCAAACCCTATAATCAGCTGATTGATAGGATATCACCTAAGTGCAGCTACTTTGTTAACACAAACAGCTTCAACCATCCTTTAAACACTTAAAGGACAACAGGTTAGATACTTTAAGTAAAGAAAAGATCTTAAATTTAAACAAGTATGGAGCCAGTGATCTTGCTGACATTACTTGCATAACCCCACTTCTGGCAACAAGCCCAAATATCTTCCGTCTGTGCTACAAATCAAAAGTTGTTTGCTATTAAAAGTTGGGTAAAGAATGTCAGAGTACTTTTCCTTCAAACACAGTCAATTTAGCTTAAAATGACCACAAATCTTGTAAATCAGGTGTTTTGTTCCTTAAATATGAACATGAATAACTTAACATAAAACAAGGCTGCAACTCAGTTATTCTTCTTCTCTGTGATAAAGTTACACCAGCAAGAAGCAACAGCCTCACTTTTCCTACACAGTGGAGCATATTATTCCATTATTCATACGGAAAGGGAGAACCAACATGACTCACAAGAGACAAGGAAAGTCCTCTGAACACCTCACTTAAGACTGCTGTTGGGAAAGTTTTTCTTCAGCCCATTTCTAATCCTTCATCCGATTCACCTGCCTCGCCAATTCTCTGTTTCAACACTAACACCCCCGTGAGGGAGCTCAGAAGTGCAACCTCTACAGAGTCCTCCCTGCAGTCACTAGAACAGTGTTCTGTGTCTACACAGCACCTTATGCAGAGAAGGGGGTGCCCACCCAAACATCCACATCTGTAACTGTTGCTTTTCATCTCTATTTTAGTTGGGAATTTCTGCATCCTTCCTCCTTTGGAATGCACTTGAATGCCACCCTCAACTTATCACAGGATGAATAGGATCCCAGAAATATGAATTGCTTACATAGTGGTGGATACTTGATACTCACTCCAGAGAACAAGGTTACAGTGTTCTGCTGCTGCTCACTCCTGCTGCTGCAGGAGCACCAAAGACCCACCATAAAGGCATCATTGTGCAATGTTCCCTATAAAGGAGCACAGAGAGAGGCCCAAAGACTAAGATTTAAATAAAAACCCCTGTAATGGGAGAACATTATCATGCCAAAGGCATGTACTCCTTGTACGCCAATTAGTCATAATAATTCATCGCTCCTTACTGGCCATCAATCAAAACATAGAGAGGCAAAGAAATTTTAAAAGATGGCTCTTCCCCTCTACATATGAACTCATAAATAAAAGGACTGTCATATACTTCATGTAACTATATAATTTATTATATAAAGAGAAAATAATTACATAAAATATTGATAAAAAATGAAACATGTAATGAATGTTTAAATATATATAAATTACTATCATAAACATATTTCTGGTATCCTTGCTGTTCTGGACACACAAACAGTGTCAAAGTAAGTAATTTGAAAATAATCCAACTTAATTTTCATTGCAAACATGACAGAATAAATATGAAGTGCAGGTGCAGAAAAAGGACAAGTGAAGTGCCTAAAAGTGTGTATACAAAAAGACTGGTCCTCCAATAATATTAATGATGGTAATTTTCCTGTCATATCACTCCTGTCAGCTCAAAATTAACAATAGTTCCTGCCAGCGCCAACAACTTGGCTTATAAACAGAAATTACATCACTTTAAAAGAAGGTGTCATGTTGCACTAACTTATTTAGAGAAGCCCCATCAATCTGACCATCAATTTAAACCAACAGGGAAAAAGCATAACTGAAAGAAGATTTGAAGTTCCCTTTATGGAAAAAATAAATCAAAAAATAAATGCAGCACCTTTCAAAAATCTTCAGTAAATGTATCTGAAATATATGCAAAGGGTTTTAAAAATTTAGCTTTACTATACATTAATTTAAATGAAACAGTAAATATTACACAATTCTTGCTTGTTAGCAAAGCCTAATAAAAGTGACACTACTGAACTTGAACCTATCACATGCACAGTTTCTGGATGTGATAAACATTTTTGGGAGCTGCAACCTCCTAAAAAGAAGTGACTTCCCTTCAGTCTGTGGAGACTGAAAACCTACTTTACTGAAGTAAAAAGGTGACAGAACAAAACTCAAAAACTGCTTATCTTCCCCTTTGATCTAAAAATAAATTCTAAGTGCAAGGGAAGTCACAACTTACCGGTACTAATTACCCTAAAAAGTGACCCAAAATAAAAGGGTTATGAAAAAAAAATAAAAACTCATCTAAAACCTGTTTAAATACAGACAAATGTCAAGAAGTTTTCATTTGTGGTCTGATATATTTAAAAATATATATATATTTAAATATACATAAATTTATTAAAAAAAACACAACAAAAACCACAAAACCAAAAAACACAAGGTCTGGGAAGTTGAATCATTACATCAATTGAATAAGTAAGAAATCCAACATAATAAAATGTATTAAAACAACTACGTTTCCACTAACATGCTTGCTTTTCCTCACTGTGATGGATCAATCCTGCACAAAGTATCTGAGTTTATATTTTATTGCTCCTCATGCACGCTCTGTATTTACAGGAGCAGTTTAATTACAGCACTGGTGAGAAACTGGGTCATCTAAGATCTGATTAGCCCTCTGGAGATGCCTCTCCTTGCTTAGTGCAGAGGAAGCCCGAGATTACCACATTCCTAAACAACTTAAGCTACAGTTCCATGCACACTTCAAGCAAGGGGAAAGCAGCATCTACCACAGTCACATCCACCCATCACTGATCCACACCCCTGAGAGCTCTCCTACCAAGAGCTTCAGGAGCCAAACAACCCAGTACACGTGTATTTCTCCTGCTTCAACTTCCCACTACAAAAAAGTTACTGCACTACTGCTGCTGCTCCAGGTGCTCACGTGTCACTACACTACACAGAGTGGTAAATTCCTCTGACAGCCTCAAGAAAAAAATAATGGAAACACCAAATAAATACTGATGTAATTAATTTAGCAATTTTTAGAGGGTTACTAATATACTGTAGTTTACTATTTAAGAATCTTGTGGGTTTCCTCCTATTTCACATAGCTGAGTTGCAGGGGAGATACTATTATTTAAGTCTTCAAAATTTCTTTAAATATATTGCAGGTTTTCAAAGCAACCTGTTTCAAATCTGCATTATGGCTCTTTATCCCCTATGTCCTACAAATCTTTGTCATTCAGAGCTTCAATCTTTTATGAGGAATTACTACTTCAAATTCAGTAAAGATAACCCAGGAGATTCAACAGCTTCTTTATTTCTCAAGCCACAGTATTTATAAAGATTAGAAGATAATTGTGCTTTGAAATCAGAACAATTATGAGAAAGCTTCACAAACTGTAGCTTCAAACTCGTATTTTATGAATGGGCTTTCAGGGTTCATGGTTCAAAAATAAAACAAAAACTTAGAATGTAGCATAATAATCTGACATCCTTTAGCTAGCCATTATTATACTTCATTGTAGAAGTATTTTAGTTTACTTCTAAGCCTTTCTTTCCCATCATGCAGCTTTCTGTGTGAAATGGAACCTAGAATTTTTCCTTTCTTTCAGACTCAGCTCACTGCAAAGAAGCAATGTCTACAAAGCCTCTTAAAACAAATCATCCAGCTTGAAAATTACTTGTAACACTTTACCCGCACTACAAAAAAAAAAAAAAAAGACAAAAACGAACAGCCACCTACACTTTGGGTAAACCACAAAAAAACCAGTCTATTTCCCAGTACTTATTTTATTAACAGTTTGACTTGGTCCTCAATTCACTACTAATTCAGTCTGGTGTACCAGGAGGGGAAATCAGGGGTGAGGGGGAAAAACTGAGCCAGACTTAACCAAGCAGACTTTCCTTAGCACAGAAAGCTTTACAGAAGCCCAAATGCAAGGATAAGAACACTAATGCATAGAATGGTCTGGGTTGGAAGGAACCTTAAAGATCATCTGGTTCCAACCCCCTGCCATGGGCAGGGACACCTTCCACTAGACCAGGTTGCTCCAAGTCCCATCCAACCTGGCCCTGAAGGACTCACTACAGCATCACATATTTATCTATTATGGCTGACCTTAACATTTGTTTTAATTCCAAAGTCCATTGCTCACGAACATGGAAAATGACAGCCAAAACTATTTCTTTACACACAATACAAGAACACAAAGTGACAGGAAAATTTTTAATTTTTTTTAGAAATCCCTAAAGCTTAAGGTTCCTCTGTGCACACAAACTAGAAAGCCAGCTGTAATGAGCGGTCAAGAAAAATAACCAACCATCAGAGACAGCCTTTAATCACATCATTGTGGTCTTGATTTGACCTGGTGAAGCAAAAAGTTCCTCCTGTCATTACCAGGCCACACTGACCATTTTCAAAATATAACATTACATTGCACAGCATCTCTTCAGATACACAAAATCTGCTCCTACTCTCTGTCAATCACAAAGAAAACCTGAAGAGATGATACTGAAGCACAAGGAACAGCAGGTGAACTTCCTAACTGCATGCAGTGTTTTCAGGGAAATAAAATTAGAAGCAGAAAGACAAAGTCAGGAAAGAAATATTCTGTACTGTAAGTTGGCATTATACACTCAAGGGTGAAAAAATAAATATCTAAACAGCTTGCTGCAATAGCATGTCCCCACATTTAGTTCAATTGTTTGCAAACAGAGTTCACTGCAGCAGCTCAAAAAAGTTCACTGCATTGACCCTTCAAAGGAGAAATGCACAGGGAAACTCCCAAACATAAGGAGCACAGTTACAACAGTAAGAATTTATCACAGCGATACACAATTTCTAGCTGCTAAATGTCAGTATCTGGAGAAAATGTGGAAGATTAAACCAACTCTTTCTGAGGCAGGACATTCTAGGCAGGTTACATCCAGCCAGAATTTCCTTGACAAGTTATCTTTAAATACAAAACAAATCAAAATCAATCTCACTTAGCTACACTTGATACTTGAAGATGACATTCCCTCATTTTAGACAGATTTTTTGGTTTGAATGACACGAGGTACTGCACATGTTAGGCATACTAGAAACTCCCATCATTTTTAACACATCCAGCTATTATAGGTGCCCAATGATTTTGTGAGTAAGCTCACATGTACAGAGGCATGCAAATAAATGCATCTTCAGGAGATGATACATACCTTATTGACTGAGATATTTAGGAGAGAGGAGACTAAAAGTAAGGACTGTGCTTATAGCTCAAGTTACTCTCAAGCAAACATAAACTAAGAAATCCAACATCAGCCAAACACAAAACATTTCATCTTCTCTAAACCACATTTTCCAAAAAGTGGCACTTTCTGTCGTGCCCCTGAGGCCCATCACGTAGCACAGATTGAAGCACCCAGCCTGCCACATGAATGTGGTGTCCCACATTGACGAACATTATTATTGGCCACCAAAAAAAGTACTGCCAAAGCGTTGTCTGGAATTTGAATGAGGGTCTTCATTCCTCCCAACAAACAGCTGAACCCTCCAGTCTGAAATCAGCTCAAAATCTGACCAAAGCAATGGTGTTCTGCTCAAGCCACAGCAGTATGTACTGTACTCAGACCAACACCATCACAGCAGCACCCTGGCCAGTCACACTGAACACAGCACCTGAGATTCATTTATTTGTAATGTTTAAGGCTGTACACAAGCACTGACAGTACATGAGATGCTCTACAAAACACATGAAGATTAACAGACCAGTGTTTGACAAATCAGGATATTCTGGTACTTGAATAACTGCCTGGAAAATTGTCACCTACACAATACAGCAAATACTTTAAACATCAGAAAGCAAGCAAGTGTGAACAGCAAGATGAAAGAGAAAGGAGAAATAAATCTGTATAAATACTGATATAGTTTTCTCCACACTAGCATGAGCCTCGGAGTCCAGCAGTTCTTCCAGTTCTTTTTTTGATGTAATTTTGCTTCAGCTGCATTTAGTGAGCATTTCCTTTGTCATTCTTTTTCTTCTTCCAGATGTAAAGAACAATCATTTTTCATTTAGTTTGACAAGAAATTTAACCAACAATTTTCTTTACTCACTTCCTCCCATAAACTCAAATGGTCTTATTTTACTAACACAGGATATAATTATCTTATGAACTAGATGCTCATTCTTCAGCACATTCAGTACAGCAGAGTTGAAACTGAGCCTCATTATAAACACAGTTCCTGTGTATAAAAGTTTTATCCTCATTTCTACACAAGGTAAGGCCAGGTAACGTTGCTGCCAACAAATACATTAAGTCTCACATCCACAAAACTTATAAGGGACCTTTAGATACTCAGAACAGTTCACCAAAAGGAGATCATCTTACCCATCTGATGTAACCTAAAACAAAACTTCTGGTGTCTTTCATCTTTTTTTTTTTTTTCATCTAAACAGATATATTAGCTCACAGTTTTCTATGGCTCAGATCTTTCCAATACATGCCAAAATTCTTTTGGGATCACACCTCTGTCCTGGAATTTGAGCAATATATTTATTCTTTCCTACAAAATGAAGTCCATTCATTTTATGTTGGATTTTTACCAGTTATTTTAATTCACTAGGCAGTCACAAATTTTGAAGTTCCCAGCAAACCCAAGACATTTTCTCCTCCGAGTTACAGGTTTTATTTATACTGAAAAAAACCCAAACATTAGCTCGTTACAGAACTCAGCTTCTTGAAAATGAGACCAGACTACCAACACACGAGTCTTACAGAGCACACACTGATCAAAAATATGTAGATTAAGAATGGTATCTGCCAAATCTGTTTTATTTAGTTAGTTTAAAAGACTGAAGACACAAAATTCAATATCAATACTTTTGAGGAATAATGACCTCCAAAACCTACCAGAGAAGTACAGTTCTGCTAAACTACAAACTAAGGGGTTTGGAGGGTTTTTTTCCTGAAAGAAAGAAATCTACTCACTCATGACTGGAAACTTCTTTGTATATAATCCAAGACAGGTCTTGAAGCAAGGTATCTTGTTGGAGAAGGTTTCTCAGAGGTATACATGTCCTGATGGTGGGAAGAAAATAGAGAAATCATTTTTAAAACTTCATATCACTCGAATATATTTTTACATATAAACTGTCTTTACTACTATCTTGTCATGCTCCTTGTTATAAAAAAAAGGAACACAAAGATGTGTTTGTTACAACTGAAGAACTTTACAGCTTATAGATACATTTTGCAGTTCATCAACTCAACTCAAAACATGTACCTTCTAACAATCACATTATGAATTTTTGTGCATGTGCTAACAAAAGGTGCTATAAAATATGTTCGTTATCTTTCAGGAGCAATTAAGAAGTTAAAAGTACAAGACAATATGGATACAGTAACTGAAAACTCCAAAGGAGTATTTTCCTTCAGCAACCTCAGCTAGGAAGATGATGTATAAAAACACTCTTTAAAAACACAAGAACTGCAATTAAGTTTACTAAAGAAGCCTAGGTTGGCATTAGCACCCAACACTTCCTCCTGAAACACAAAACCTGGAAAAGTTATCATTTCTAGCAACTGCAAACCAACAGATCAGTCAATTCCTAATGGAGATGAAAAGCAGGTACCCAAATAGGGCAGATATGGATTCACTAACAACATGTCTGGCCCTCCCTGAAGCCAAATATAGAGGACTTAATCTCCAACAATGACAGCACAGCAAGTACATTTTGAAAAATTTATTATATAATCTCCATCCTGCTGCAAAAAGCAAGTTTATGTAAGTTTGATAGAACAGTTAAATGAAAGTAACTTCATCTCACAGCTGAAATTAAAAGAAAAAGCCCACCACATTTACTAAGCTATAAAGAGTTTTCCTCTAATACCTGCAAAAATAGACAGCATCTGTAAATTAAGGAATATTATGTGATTTATTTCCTCTTTTTAGAACTTGCTGAACCTGACTACCTGTGCTAATCCAGCCAGGTAATACCTTGTGCTGACTCAGATATCAAGTCTCAACTCTCCTGATCTCTTCATGCTTAAAAAAGCAAAATAAAACACAAAGAGACAAAATATGCAATCTATCTTCCTAAATTATGTCTTCACATAATATTTAGAGATTTGCAGCACATGGAAAAGTCATACAGGAACTACCCTAAGACTGAATTCACACCACTAGAAGGTTCTTCTATCAGTTGCTAAAACCAGTTTTCTAAAAAACATAAAAATAAAATTAAAAAACACCAAAACCACACACACACCACAAAAAAAAAACCAACTGCCAAAAGAGAGCCTTTGCTAATGCTGCAGACTGAACATTACCACCAACTTCTTTTGCACTGAAAAAGTAACAGAGGGAAGAGGCTCAACAGGGGAAGAAAATGGCTGAAGAAATCCATATGCAAACATTCCAAACAGACAGAGATGAACACAGAGCCCTAAGAAGCTGCAATCACTGAAGAACAGTTTGAACTCTAAGTCCTGTCAGTGCTCTATGAATGGCTGCTAAATTTAATATTTAAGCACACACAGCCCAATTAAAAAAAATGAAGTCTGTTAAAACACACCATTAGAAAGAACTGCAGCCTTGTCAGCTTCCTCTTGATTACTGGTGTCAAAACGAGGAAATATAACGCCCATGATATTTAATTATTTACTGGACTAACAATAGCTATTATGTTAAGAACATCAAATGCATCAAACAGTTGGCCCTCAACCCAGATCCAAAGCACTTTTGACCCACCTTTGGGCCCAAATTCTTCTTGAGTCCCATGCAGAATCAACTGGGAGACTGGAGGCTCCCACTCAACTTGCTTTTCCAAAGATACATCTCACCTCAGTTTTGCAAATACAAAGTAACAACACTGTGCTCTGAGCCATGGCGTTACACGACACTTTATTGTGTGTATGTACAGGAAAAGGCTGTTCATTAGGAAAAAATAAAACAGCAGTTCTGAAAACCACTTAAGGCTAATAATAGCATAATTATGCACCACATCACTTATAAAAATCTAGTCACGTAACACTGAGGAAATGAGATGAGAATATAGCAGTGATGTGCTGCCTATAAACGTGTCATGGCCATGAAAAGTGAAGGTTCCAGTGCTTCACAGCAACCTGAACTCTAACTCTCAGCTATAAAGTGTTACACCTATAGTGCCTTCAGTATCTAAATATTTTGTTCAGCTGTTGCTAGCATCTGTTTACCAGCCAGTGCAGACTTCTGGTAAATTCAGGTAGTGTTATTTCAAGGAAAAACCCTATGTGCCTTATACCATTTCCATTGTGAACAACTTGATCATTTTGCTGACAGGTATTTTGAAAGCGCTTAAATCACTGAAGAAAAAAAAAACTTTGATCTTTTATCTCTAATTTTGAGTATAGCAATAGCAAGTAGTATTGTAAAGTCAGGAAAAGTCAACACTGCCAAATATCAGAAAGTCCCTACTTTATATTGCATTGCAATATCGACACTTTCCCTAAGGATGTGTGAGAAACTAAACTGTTTTCACTTCCCTCTCTCAGCCAACAACCCGCTTTATTTCACTGCATGCAGGGTTCTCTCCTGCACAGAAGCACGACCAAGGACGACATAGCAGAGAGAGACAGACTAGGACTTGTAGAGTGCCTTGCTGTAAGACAAAACTTGGAAAAACTTTTAATTCAAAACACGACCTGATACCCTCGGTGCTTTCTCTCACAATCAACAAGGCTATACAAGAAAAAACCACCCACACATAACTTTGATCCTTGTCCTTTCCTGAAAAGCCAACCCTTGTATTCCATCCCGCATTTCCTCCACTGACACACATCTACCAGCCCTCAGGGGGACTCACTTGAAGTACCTGTGAAACTCTCGGCATTCTAATCGAGATTTGAAAGGAATACCAGAACTGAGGGAAGCTCTTTGCAACTTCAAATTCACGAGCACTAAAAATACATTCAATTACCTGTCTCCACACCCAGTGCCAGGTTTCTTTTTCTACCTAATATTCTGTTTCAGGATAATTAGCATGAGCCAGATTGCAAGCAAATTACTGCATGTTCTTTGCACTACCACTCTACCCAGAGAAAATACTTTCCTTTAAGCTGGTAATTAAAGATTCAAGTCTAGCCTGTGTGTATGTTATTGTAGTATCTGTTTAACTTAGGAGGCATGGAGTTAACATTACGAATTTATATCTCTAGTTCCCAAGAACCAGAAATCACAGGGGCATGCTCCTGTGCTCCTCCAGTGTTTAAACACAAAACAGTCTAAAGAGAGCCTGCTTTGCACAAATCACTATTTTACTGTCATTTACTTTCTTCTTTAAACCAAACGTTATGGCCCCTCACAGAAAACAGGCAGAGACATTTCAGAAGCACATGTTTTAGAGATGCACAGATAGCTGGCTGGCAGAACATTAAGTCTGAAATTGCTGGTTTCAGTGCTGTATAATCAGAGGGCAAAAGAACGGCTGGTTAAAAGGCAGCTCTACTAAATACTCATTTTACACTCCAGCCAAGTTGAGTTAACTTCGAAGTTATAATCAGTAACAACGAAAGTTTAAAAGGAGCTAAACTAAGTCACTTCAGAGCACGGCTGTTAAAAAGAACATAATAAAAATCCCTAATACAGCACCAAGATTCTGAGCATCCCAGCTCAGTAAAACGCCCAAGACAGCGCAAAGGCACAATTCACAACCAAGTGAGACTGCTACTGTTTCAGAACCCACACCGAATCATTGACTGGCCACCGATGAGGAAGCACATGGAAGGGCAAATGAAACAAGTCCAACGACACACCCTCCTTTGTTCGTAGCAGGAATATTTACACTACAAAGCGTCGAAGCAAATCGCCTTTAGTTTCAGGCACTGCTGATTGGCCGCTGCGTTTAATACACACACACGCCTGGCAGAGCTGGAGTTTCGACTGTCACACAGCACCTCGACACTGCAGGGCACGCAGCAAGCTAGAAAATAATCATTTAATAGAATTATTCTAATTTGAACTGATCCTCCACAAGATACATTTGTTGCGAACAGGGCAGATGTGGATTTGCTTTCACTCCACTGCGATCCCGTGAAAAGCAGCTCCCCTCGCAGCCAGCTCTCAGGGCAGCTGCCTCCTCCAAGCACCAAATGGCACAAAGAAAGTTATTCTCGAGCACATGCGGGCCCACAACTGGCACGGGAGTTTCGAGACAGCGACTTTTAAGCCGCCACTTGACTCTCATTCAGCTGGTGGCTCGATGGCTTCGGTGGTTTCGCCACAGGAAGAACACAAAACACGGGATAATTGGCTCTCTGCTGGGATTCCCAGCGGAGACCCCGGGCTGGGAGAGGGCCACGGGCACAGCTGGGGGAGCCCACAGGGCTCGGGCCCCTCTGCTCCAGCCCGCCGCATACCTGAACCATTACAAAGAACAGGAGACGGAGCAGGTTGAGAGGGAGCAGCGGGCGCCGGAAAAGTCACATCAAAACACGGGTTCAGCCCCCCAAACCCGCCCTGCCCCCGCGGGCAGCGAAGGGGGTCCCTCAGGAAGCCCCGGGTGTGTCCGACCCACAGCGGTGACCCCAAACACCCCCCCCTTCCCTCCCTCAGGCCGCCCAGCCCCCCTCACCGCAGCCTTACAGTGGGACCCGGGGACATCTCCACAGGGCTCCCTCCCTCGGCACTCCGCGCTCGGCCGCGCCCCGGCCCCAGCGGTGCCCCCTCCGCAACAG
>WBMV01009267.1:5838-41919 GCA_013396655.1 Campylorhamphus procurvoides
CCCCCAAGCCACCCCAAATACCCCAAAATACCCCAAATACCCCAGCCCAGGCATCCCCTCATCCCTCGATGGAAACAGACCCCCCCAAAACACCCCAAATACCCCAGCCCAGGCATCCCCATCACCTCCGGGGTGACACAATCGCCCCCACTGCCCCCTCCCCTGCTCCAGCGTCCGTCAGTAAATTCAGTGGGCTTTACCATTAACATCCCCCTAAAGCAGCAGCTCAGAGGTGGCACCAGGGGTTCCCTCCCACCTTGACCCCCTTCACACAGTGCCTGGCACGGAGGAGCTGCTTCCCTGGGCACAGAGCTGGCTCCTCCTGCGTGCTCGGGAATTCCAGGTGGGATTCCCGGTGTTCCCAGCCCTGGTGCTGCCCTCCTGCTTCCCAGGCAGGGCAGACACAGCTCTCGGTGCTTTCCCTCCCTCCCTCCCTCCCAGCAGGAGGTCCGGGACATCGTGTTGCTCCATAAGCACCTTCCCCGTGCAGCATTTGGGGAATTGCTCTGTCACTTCCACACCAATTCCTGGTCTCAGAGGTGCTCTGGTGGGCTGGGGACATGTCATAGGGGAGGGAATGACATTCGCCCTTCACCTGTGAGATGAAATGTGCTTTCAGATGTCACTACACGCCCCCTCGCCTGCTCTGGGAATTTGGAGAACAGCAAGGAAGCGCTGGGAGCAGAGCTGGGAGTAGAGCTGGGGGAGCTGAGATGGCTCTGCCTGTGGCCCAGGGAAGGCTCAGCAGGTGGGTGAACCACAGGGATGACTGAACTGCAGGTGGCTTGTGAAAAGAAGCAGCTGACCACCCTCCCACTCCCAAAACCTGCTGAATGGCACCAAGCCAAGCTTCTGGAGAAACCCTTCCCCAGCCCTCCAGGGCCCCCTGAGCGAGACGAAGAAGAACAATTCCTGTACCCGCTGCTATCGAGGGAAGGACATTTCCAACGAGCCATGACATTTCTGTGAACCCAGAGGTGAGAACAGGTGGAACACTGCAGCCACACTTGGCACTGCACACTGATGGCTCGTACTTTCCCTTTGGGAGCATTTGGGGCATCACCCTGAGTGTGACACCTGACTTCTTCCCCAGGGCTGCGGCGTCAGAGGGGTCAGCTGGGGCCAGGTAGCTCCCGTGCTCCCTCCTGTAAAACCCCCTCACCAAAGCTCTGTGGGAGAGCACGTAGTCAGGCTTTTGTAACATCTGCATTTGTTTAAAAGCAGTTAGAGAACAAGAACAAGAGGGAGCTGTCATAAGAAAAACCCAAGAATTAGCAGCGCTGTTGTACGTGACTCAGGCATCATGCGGTGGGAAACACAACAGAGCCTTTAGTCATTCCAGACAGTTGTTAAAAGGAGACTCTTTTCAGCCTCCTGGAAAGCAGGTCCTGCCTTTGACAAGGCCAAATAAAACAGGGACCTTTCTCCCTCAGCACAATGCAGCTGTTTGCCTCAGCCCTAGAGCCAGGGAGGGCTGGAATTGCGTTCTGGGGCTCAGATGCTGCACACGAGCTCTCCACAGCCCTTGCCTTGCCATGGAAAGTCAAAGCAATGGTTTTTGAGATGTGTGTTCCCCACCTGCCAGCTCCACAAAGGCAGATGGCCGTGGCTGCAGCCTCACAGCCAAACAGCAAACGAGGAGTCTTGTGGCACTAAGATTTTCCAGAAAACAGCTATTATAGCTTTAGCTTGGGTGCCAAGAGACAATAGAGAAATAAGCTTTAATAAATTGCCCAAATATGCATTTATCTTGAAGACACAGCCACTTTGATCCTCTGAGCACACCAGAGCCAGACTTAAATAGCTCCAAGCAAGTATTGCAACAGCTTGGAGAAATAATGTGAATTTTATTACTTTACAAGAATGATTTCTGAGGGAAAGGGTGGAAGCTGATGTTGTTGCATGAACTTGATGTGTAGAATTTGTTTCTCTTTGCCTGGCAGGCTGGAAGGCAGCAGAAAGCAGGATAAATCTGAGACTGCTGGGGACTGGTCATCTTAAATTGCACTGCTTCTCCCACTGTGTATTTTAAGTAATGGCAAGGATGTAAAAGTAAACATTTTCCTCTTTTTCTTTTTTAGCATTTCAGTACATCTAAATATACCAGGACACAGTAGTTAGAGGCAGGCTGCTGTGAGCCAGAGAACTGAAAGGCTGACACAGTCCTCCTGATCCACAGCTCCCGTTTTCTGACTGAGTAACACAGCAACAGAACTGAAGTTTGGTATTTTGAAACCACAGAGGCAGAAGACAGGAGCATTCCACCCCAGTCCTGACCTCTGGTTTGGCCCAAGATGGAAAGGGGAATCCTCAAGCAAGAGAAAGAATCACTGTATGTGATTAATTCACGTTTATTCATCTGATAAATGTGAAGACCCACAAGATGCAGGAGCCAACAGCAGCACGTCTCTGAGAAAGGATCTTCCCTTGTGGGAGGGCTCCATTCTTTTCTTTTTTTTCACACTTTAAAATCTGAGTTCCAGATATCCAGACACTACTCTGGGCACTTGGCCCAAGGTTAAACATTGCAAAACCAACATGACAAACAAAAGGCTCCACAGCTCCCCACATTCCCCAACACACCAGCAGCTCCTGTGCTTCCCCAGGCAGCCAACAGGGAACAATCACCCTGCTGCTGAGAACTGCAGTGGGGAACTGGGGGCTTGGGATGTCCCTTGGAGGAGTGGGAAGGGGGAACAAGCCCTCCTGCCTGCTCACACCAGAGAAAACATCCAGCAGTGCCCATGCACAGCCCTAAACCTCAGCCAGAGAGTGCAGCAGAGATGCCAACCCAGCCTGGCACGGGGCAGGTAAAGGCAAAAGACCTTTATGAGAGCAACAGTGAGGTTTTATCAGATGCAGCTCATCTGTTCCTGAGTGTTTCTCCCACAGGTGCCCTGGGCTGATCAGGAGCTGCTTTGTCCAGCAACACAAAGAGGTGCCCTGCATCCCTGCTCTGCCTGTGCTTGGGATGGCAGCTGCATGAATTTGGAAAAAGCACAGATTCATTTGTGAGGGGAGATCAATAGTTTATTAACTTAAAAGGTCAGTTCACCAAAGCTCCATCTTTCCCTGGGTTTAGTCCAGGCAGATGAGGACTGGTGGCAGTGTGGCTTTCCCCTCTTCATCTGGCTGAGGTGAGCTCTAAGTGGGCAAGCCCAGGCAGGGCAGATGTTGTTGCAGCCGAAACCAAGCAGGGATTATCCCAGCTCCGTGAGGGACTGGTGACAATGCCTACTGAGAATTTCACTGGCAAAAGGTTTAACTCATTAAAACTATTAACAAGGAAAATCGGAAAATGCAGCGTAGGAAAGAGTGTTTACATATGTCTGGTGCAAAGAGTGGCTTTGCAGGGTCAGAGAGGAGAAAAAGAAAAGGAATAAGACACAAAAAGATACCCCACTCCCATATAAAAAATAGTCCACAGAGAAAAAACAAGGATTGTATAAGTTATTTTTTAAAAATCTGTAAAACAACATAGCCAAGGATATTTTAAACACAATTATATAAACACCACATGACTTACTATTAAGAGAGAGCATGAAAAGGTTTGTTTTGGGGAAGGGTTTTGTAGAATTAAGTTTCCTGTCTGGATCCGCGGAATGTCTCATTTGGGAAATAGATGCCCAAGAAAAATCACTGCCATGAACAGGAGGATTTTGTGAGAGAGAGGGGTACACCCAGCAAAACAGGGGAAGGATCATGACACAGAATGCCAGAAGAGATTAATCGGGACAGCATCTCGTTTAGAGGAAGGATCTAGCTTGTTTCAGAACTGAATTAATCGGCAACTTACTTGCAGTTCCAGGAGGGACATTTCCTGGTAAGGCTGGTCCGTGTGGACAAACCCCCCAAATCCCTAAGACTCCCTGTAGGCACACGGGTTTTGCCTGCCTGCAGTTCCCTGCTGGGCTGACACACCTGCAGAGCCACCGGGGTCAGCTCTCCCTTTGGTCCTCAAACCTCCAGTTATTGCCCTGGCCAGAGAGAAACAGCGACCGACCGAATCTGAACAGGAATGCCGGAGGGCATAAAACCAGTGCAGGGCACCGCTCCGGAACTGCCTGGTTCATCGTTTTACCTACGTACAGAGCCGTTGGCAGTGCAGGTTTCTATCAGCTCTCACCTAGCAGAAAAGGGTACCAAACACTGAGCCAGACATGGCTCTTTGCTTGCAGATGTGAGTCCTGCATCCCTTGCGGCGAGGGCTCCCACCAGCCACTCGGAGCGGGTGGGTCGGGAGGATTCCTGCGAAGAACCAAGCGTGTGTACATGGATCATGCATCAGTCCCTGCCCATGAGGAGTGTTTGAGAGTATTAATATCACCGCTCGTCTGCTGCTTCCAGGACTTGATCATTCAGGGTCCCATCCAATCTCTGCTTAACATATTGCTATAGAAACGCGCTGACAGTGATATTAAAGCTATCAAACGTACGAGCGAATGCTTGACAGCACCATGTAAACTCTCCCAAAGCTGAAAAAATAAACTTTTTGTCCTAAACATTTGGCAAAACTGGGCTGGCAGTCAGTGGAAGTCCTGGATGGACGCAGCCGCTGAACTTTACCCGGCCATAAGACACGTCTGACAGCAGAACTGCACAAACAGCTTCTTTTCACAGAGCTTGTTTGATTTCACCATCTCACAGAAAGTCTTGTCAGCTGGGAGGCCGAGGGGAGGAACAAGAGAAAATGAGAGCAGATTAACATTTTAAACAAACAAACACTGCACGTAACAGGCGGTGCAATTCATTCCAGTGTTTAGGGAGAGAGAATTGAAAAGGAAAAAGGAGTCACTTTTTAAGGGCATCTTTCACATGGTTTTAATGAAGAAATAAAGGAGCTTCTGCAGTGAGTGGGAGAATTAGCCCCGAGACTCAACTATAACGAAATACAAACGCTTGGATGTGTTTGAGCAACAGGCAGAGATGCAGCAGCAATGCCAGGTGAGCTGCCTGCCCACCCAAGCTGGAGCCCAGCCCACTGCAGCTATGCTCCAGCAAGCCCAGCAGCTCCAGCACTTTTGGCTTTACAAGGTGAAGGGAATCCCCCAGACCCCTCATTTTTGTTACTGGGGAAGCGCTGCAGTGCTAGCAGGTCTGCCACTTACCATTGGTACAGGTTTCATTTGTTACACAGGAGCCACCGAGGAGGCTGAAACCTTCCCTACACCGGAGGCAGTTTCCACTGGAGCCCTCGCAGGCTGAGCAGTGGTCATCACACCTGGGGACAGAGACTCTGCTGTGGTCTGCACTGGTACCAACACTATGATCTGGCCACCCAAAATGGGCTGTCAGCCAGAAAATCTGTGTGCCAGGACTGTGACAATGCACAGCAAACCAGAGGATAAGGGAAATGGCAAATCTGAAGCTTGAAAAGTTATTGAAGCCCTGGGAAAATGGGCTCAGGGGTGCCAGCTCAATGCCCTGTGACAGCCAGTGACATCCCAAAAGCTCTTGCCTGCTGGGAAGATCTGGTGGCACATGCACCATTCCTCCCAGCAATCCCAGTTAGAAAAAGGACTGCAAGGGGAACCTGTGCTGCTCCCACCTTTTTGTTGAGGAAGAAGAGCCCAGCAGCTGTGTCTGCTGCCTAGGGACAGTGTCTTGTGGAGACTGTGCCCAAAATCCCTGGAAAGGGATGCTGGTGCCTTGTTCCTCCCTTCTGGAGAGCCAGCACAGGCGAGTGAAACCCCAGGCAGGCAGGCAGGGACTGTGTTGTGTGTTCCCAAGTCACCTTTAATCCTTCCCTTTCGTGTTTGCTTTAATGAGGCTGAATCCACTCCCACTCCCCACTTGAAGTGCAGATGCTGGAGAGTGGGAGCAAATTGCTGCCTCCCAGCATCTCCCTGTCTCCCGTGCGGGGCCAAGGAGTGGGGAACGCTCCTTCAACATGGCCAGGGGGTGATCAGAGCAGGTTTAATTGAAAGCTCGAGTATTTACCTAAACATTACCATTCCTCCCACACCTCCTCCTGAGAGCCTGGGGCCTGGGCTGAGCCCCTTCCACCGTAGCCCTAAGACACCTTGGCTGGCTCTGATGGGGGAGAGCTCTTAAATCCACAGGGCAGGGGTGTGTGGGGTCCAGCCCCACAGCTGCCCTGGCTCCCTCATCCCTATTTTAATCTTCCTAGTAAAGAGCTCCAGCTGGGAGCCATTTCTGGCATTATTTTATCATTGCTGATGGTGCTCCCCATCGGTCCCAGTTTAGTCCAGGGTGGTTCTGTACCTCTTGCAGACTTTGTTGGGCAGCCCGTGGCTCTCGGCGGGGTAAAAGCCCTCCCGGCAGGTGGGGACGCAGCGCCAGTGGAGTGCAGGGCCCTCGGGGGTGCAGGGGGTGCAGTCCTCCTCTCCTGGCCCTGTGGGGACAGGCAAGAGGGCAAAATGGCACTTGGGTGACTCCAGAGACAGTGCAGCTCTACCTTGCTCATAAACAAGATGATTTTTGTGCCACCAGGGTCCAGCATGTCTCCTTGGCTCATACCCCAAAAAACTCAGCCTCCATCCCAAAAACCCCAGCTCCCACCCTGCCAGGACCCAGTGTCTGTCCCTCTGTAGAGCCAAGAACCAGCCACCAGGGCTCGGTGGGGAACAGCACAGCAAAATCCCCTTTGGGCCACCAGCCACCACTCCCAAGCATGCACCAGTTTGGGCTTCCCACTCCATGCAGAGTGGAAAAGGAGGTGTTCAACTGGGCTGTGGAGGAGCTGGAGGAGGGAAGGGCTCAGGAGAGGAGCTGGGAAAGCAGAGGGCCCCACTGTGACACCAGTACACTGTGGCTGGACAGCAAAGCTCAGTGATGGAGGTGGTGTCATTAGAGGCCTTCCATGCACCAGGCTTGAGAAATGGTTATGCAGGAAAGGGAGACGAGAAAAGGCTGGAAAAATAATTGTGGTGGAGTACATTTACACTGACTGGAATAAGAATTAGAAGGGAAGTAATTTTCTTAAGGGATTAAGAGCCTGTTCCCTTCCATGCCTGCCAACAAGATCAATAAATATTTTGGATTTAGTCTAAGGAAATTGCCCATGTATGATAGAAGAGGTTCACGCCACTGAACATGAATTGTCTAGAGATCATATTATCATCAGATCTATGATGATTTCAAGGGCAGACACAAACATTAACAATGGAAAATAATTGGACTTGCAAGAAGCAAGGCAGGCAGGATTTAAAGGGACCCGTGAGCGACTTTGGGCAGCCAGGGGGTGCCAGCAGTGGCCAGCCTGGCACTGAGGGGTGGCTGGGATAACACACCTCAGCTTCCTGACATTTTTATCCACTGCAAGCCCATCTTCCATCACTCCAAGAGGGTTTTATGGCCTCCCCCGCAACCTTATTAAACTCAAGCACCTGGCTTCAAGGAGATCAGGACATAAAAAATGGCTCTAATAAAAATGTAAAAACTCCTTAAAAACCTTTCCAGTAGGAACATACACCTTGCGGGATGTGCTGGGGAGTTGGGATTGCTTCCCCTCTGGGACGGGGTGGGTATGGTGGGCATTGGGTCCTGATGCACAAGGGTTTTGGGGTTTTGCATGGGGATGCTGTGGGGTGAAGGATGTACCTGTGCTGGCAGGGCAGGTCTCACACCGCTGGGGCTCCCGGCTGAGGTACATGGCAGGCTGGCACTCTGGCATGCAGCTCTCTCCTGCCAGGCTGTCAGGAAAGCAGAGAGAATGTTTGCACCCAAAGCTATGGGCTCTGGGAACTAAACAGAGCCCGTTCCCAACTCCACATCCCCCAGTGCCCTACAGTATCCTCAGCCTGCAGCACATCAGAAAGCCAGACAGTGCTTCAGGAGAAATTAAAGTCCTGCCTGGACCAAAGGGAAGGCTACAGGTTCCTTAATTAACTATCCAGGAGGAAATAGAATTATTTTTTTCCCCATGGGCAACCAGCCAGGCTCTCCCAAAGACCTTTTGCACCACTGAGGCTCCCTGGAATCAAAGGAAATTGGTGCTGCTTCACCGTGGCAGGGATGATTTGAAGTCCTGGCTTAAAAGGATATTGGACAATAAAAAACAAGCGCCGTGTGGATTATGTCTGACAAGTGCCTCCACTTGTGCTTTTCTGAGGGAGTAGATAATCTTTTGGCAGCGGGAATTTCTTTGTCTGAGCCCCACTGCCACACCATGGCTCTGACTCACAGTGCCTGCACACTGCAAACTGCTCTGGGATCATACTCCATGTGCAATTGGGGATCAAAAGCAGTTTCTCCCTGCTCTGCATCCCACAGGGGCTGCTGTGGGGCCAGCAGCAAGGGCACCCAGTGTTCCTTCCAGGGGTCAGGGCTGCCCTGCCTGCACCAGCACTGTTGGAAAACCCCTATCCTATACTAGCCTCACTCAACAGGTACAGTGAATATGATTTTCAGCATGGATGAATCTGAGAGAAGGGTTTCTATACTTGCAGGGATCATTCTCAGCCTGCCTGGCACAGCTCAGCCTGGAACCAGCCCTACACAGCACTTAC
Organism: Campylorhamphus procurvoides; assembly: GCA_013396655.1. Taxonomy (NCBI): domain Eukaryota; kingdom Metazoa; phylum Chordata; class Aves; order Passeriformes; family Dendrocolaptidae; genus Campylorhamphus; species Campylorhamphus procurvoides. Next base: position 14,310 of record WBMV01009267.1, read on the forward strand.
CCACCACTCTGGCAAGAGCTGGAGGAAAGGAAATTAAATTTAAATAATGGTTTTCAGCTAAGAAAGGGGCACTAATCACCAGCTAGTACCATGGAAGCAGGATCTTGAGTCTTTAACTAACTCGCTCTCTAATTTCCCATCGGAAATCCCAAATTTAAACCAATGCTGCAGGTATAAACTTGTCCCGTGCTGGTGTTTTACCTGAATCCCTCTTTGCATGCAGTACATTTGTCTGCTTCGCCAACACATTTTTTACAGCTTTGATGACATTTCAGACAGCGTTTCTGACCTTTCAAAAAACAAAGCAAGGCAGAGAGAATAAAATCTGGACAGTGATTTGCAAGCAGCAGTCAGAGCCATAAAGCCCCACTGCACCCCAGCACCAGCTCCCCAGGGTGGAAAGGCACATCCAACCCAATGAATGGATCCCTGCTATTGCAGGTGACCTTATCTGTCATTGCTTGCTAAGAAGGAATATGCTTTACAAGCAATTAGGTTCATTAATTACAGTCTTGTAATTAAGAGCTGAGTCGAGCACCTCTGCTTTGCACCACCCTCCGAACACCCAGAGGTTTTTCCTCCCCCCTCCACCGCGCAAAGTGTGTCAAGGGGAAAATTCAAAGCCAATACTCAAAAATCAAGGTGTGTTCTCCACCCATAGCACTCAAAATAGAAGCAGCCCCTGCCCATCCTCGTGCTACGACTTGCAAGTGATAAGCATCCTTACGTTCCTCGGCATAGAAGCCGGTTGGACACAGCACCACGCAGGTGTTCATCTCCTGGTGGTGGTAGAGGTTCCTCTTGCAGGCCGTGCACTGGGTCGGTCCCCTCCCGAGGCAGCGCTCGCAGCCCCTGTAGCACCGGCGGCACCTCCGGGCGCCTTTGTCCCCAAAAAACCCTGCGGGGCAGGAGCTCACACACATCCTGGGGAAGGAATGGAGAGCACCGGGCTTTGGTGCCACAGCCAGTGCCCTCCCACCTCAGGCACCTGCTGCTGTCCCCTCACCCGTGGTGTTCCACCTTGTGGAAATTTGGGGTCATTTACTTCTTATTCTTAAGATTTAGGGTGCCTTGAAAGTCATGGCTCTGTAATGCAGAGTCAGGGACCCTCTTGTCCCAGCTGTAGATAAATTTCCCCTGTGCCAACTCAAGAGACTGAGGAGTGGAAACCCCAATTCTGGAAGGAATTTGTCACCCCAGCTCACTGTCCCCTGGGCGTGGCTGACCCCACTTGGTGATGCCACTGCTGCTTCCCTGGCACAACTACATGGCCAAGGTCCTCTAGGGCTCTCCAGCTCTGTGTCCCCCACCCCACTGTGCCCTAATCTAAGGCAGGGAGCCCCACACCTCCTCCTCCATCCATTTTATCTCTCATATGCTTCATTCGCTCTGCAAACATCTATCGGCCACATTGAGGTATGAGACCTGGGGAAAGGTGCTGCTGCTGCCTGGGGACCCCACAGGGACACCCCACCACCCCTTACCTGCCAGTTTTCACACTGCCCAGGCTGTAGTGGATGCAGTTCAAGCACTGGTCAGCGTTGGGGCCATCACAGCCTTGGTCACCACACTCGGGGTGGCACGGACCTGGATGGGGAGAGACTGGTTCAGAGTGGGGAGAAGGTGAGCATCTCTCAGAGCCCACTGCCAGGATGCCCTGAGCACACCCTCCCTGGATCAGTGGACAATGGGAAGAGGCTGGGCACTCTTCACCTATTTTATCCTCTATCTATTATATTATAATAATATAATGCATGGGTCTGGGTGTTCATGTCTCCTGCAGCTCCTCCTTTCTGGAATGAATCCCACCCGGCCACCCTCTGGCTGAACACCGGTGCAGGAGCAGCTTTGAAAGAGGGACCTGCTCCTCGGGGATCTGCAGGGACACCCTCCCCTGCCCATGGCAGAGGAGGGAAAGTGGGCAGAGCTTTTTTTACCCCTCAGACAGCTGCACCACCAATTTGTGGTGGGAGTGCTGGGATGGGGCACTTTTCTACCTTCTAATTTCACCATCCTGCTGCCCCACGCTGGCCACAGGCACTGCTCCTCCCAGCCCACCTCAGCCCCAGGCAGGATCAGGCCTTGTGGCCGCCCCACTTTATCTGGATTTGCATTTTCCCAGGAACTCCAGGGGGGACAAAGCAGCAGCTCAGCCGGTGCTTACCCGCATACTCCTCCTCCTCCTCTGCTACCTCCACCTGGCTCTGCAGGAAGGCGGCTCTGGATGGCTCCATCTCTGATGTTGGCACTTCCAGCGACCTCCCACGGGACTGGGGCCCACCCAGTGCAGTGTAGGGATGCTCTGCTGTCCCATAGAAGATGAGGCTCCACTCCTTCAGCTTCCCTGTGGGACAGGCACAGTGTCACCCATCCCGCTCCTCCCTGGGGAACCCAGTTTTGGGGGAGGCAGGAGGAGCATGGACTGGACTATCAGGGCTTCACCACTGGCACAGCAATGCAGAAGCAAACAGTGATCATCCAGAAATGTTCATGAGCCCCTGAGCTCCCAGCCCATACAAATACAGCCATTTAAGGCACCTACAAAGGATTTTTAAGTCTATAAATCATCTGACAAACCACAGCAACACCACAGCCTTCATGACCAACACTGGAAAGAGCCAGTAACTTTAAAAGCTCCACAATAGAGGATTATTTCGGTCTGACAAAAGCTGCCTGGCACACATTGGATTATTTCTCACTGCTGTTTCTCCAGCCATCCCTTTGCCTGACATATCAGAGGCCTGAGCTTGGTGTCCCTCAAGGCATCATGGGATCCACCAGAGACTGTGATGCACCTGATAGGGTCCCCCCAGGGCCTTATACCCACACCAAGACCCTCCACAAGCCATGTGGCTTTGGGAATGAAGCCCAAAAATGCTTCTGCTTCTTTTCAACACTGTTTTTCTTTCAATTCCCCATTAATGCATGTCACTTCATGCCCACGGCATGCTAAGCTTTAACTCCTAATCCAAGCATTTCCAGGAAGGGCTTAAAATTTCCAATACCCAAAGCCCCTGGCTCTCCCAAAGGGATGAGAGAACCCACCTGCTGCACTGAGCAGCAGCAGTGTCAGCAGGGGAAATGCCTCCACCAAAAGAATTAAATTTGCTATAAATCTGAAACACCTTATGTGAAGAAAGCCAGGGATGCACGGGGACAATGTGGGGATGCAGCAGTGCCAGCAACAGGACACCCATAGTATTTACTTGGTATGAAATCAGCCAATTTAGTGGTATTAAATTAACATTTAATACCCATTTCTGCTACAAGCTGGGAGCATCTTCCCTCTTTTTCCTCCCACTTTGCCCTCTTTCCTTCAAACCTTCTGCAGACCCTTTGAGGGGGTGACTTAACACATTCATTTTGATTTTGCCAAGCCAGGTAAGGCTGAGCCCTGATGCCCTTGAGGGGCTCAGAAACACCCGCCACGACCTGTAAATACCAGGGGAAAAGCAGCTCCGTGGGCGCTTTGCTGCTGCTCCCCGAGTTCAAAAGATTGCAGGTGAGGGCAGCAAACAGAAACACTTTGTGCTCGATGAACCCCCACGTGCACCTCCCGCCAGAAAGTCGTGTGGGAGAAGGTTTTTAATATACTCCTGGCTTCCTATCAATGGTTGTGTGGATTGAAAACCCCCACAACACACGGCAGCCCCAGGCAGGATTCTTCATGCCCTGCTGCCATCAGCCAGTGAGGTGGCTGCCCCTTCCTGGCAGGGCCAGATCCTTGAGCACAGCTCCTTTGCTGGGAACAGGCAGCCAAGCCAGGAAGGGATGGGAGGGACACAGTGAGGTTGGGGACACGCAGGGGGCCCAGCCACCCCCTGCCAGCACAGTAGCAGGCCCAGGAGGATATTTGTCCATCCGTCTGTCTGCAGCCTGAGGGGCATCATCCCCTTGCGCCGTTGCACAACCAGCCCACGCGCCAGATGTCCCAGCAGCGAAGCAAAACAAACAAACAACAATTACAGCTCTTGGGTTTCCTCGTTTTGACTCATTACAGTTTAATTTTGGAAACCTGGCTCTCGGGTGCAGCGAGTTTTGCTGCTGCTGGGAGAAAACCCGCTCCCAGCTCCGCCAAACCAGCAGCCTCCTGTGCTCAGGGCTGACGTTTCATTCCCATTTTTGAGAAATTTGGGCAATACAGTTTTGCTGGGGAACATAAAGACTCACAGCAAAATTCACAGTCAAGGAAAGCAGCCTGCAACGAGCTTTGGGAGTGAGAGGAGCTGGTGGGCACTGGGGGATCCTTACCTTGCACGGCGGGGTTGCGCACTTGGGATGGTGTGTCGTGGATCTCCAGGGTCCACTCCCCTGCTGCCCGCTCCCCCCAGCAGTGGACGGTCATGAACTCCCAGCCCTTGAACCCCTCGTTGGAGTGGTCGAACACCCTGCAATGGTAATGCCACACAATGAGAAAAATTACTTTGAAAGTCGCATTTTATCAGGAAAGGGAGATAGGTAATTAAGGATTAAGGTTAGGATTAAGGATTCCTCACACACACCCACCCATCATTGCAGGGAGGGAACCCTTCTGCAGCTGAGACCTGGGCACATGCCCACCTTCCCAAAAACCCTGAGGAAACTCACAGCAACCCCCTAAAGGAGGACCCTGCCCAGCCCAGGCACCTCCTGGCTCTGGCTGCTCTCACCTCCTGGCAAGGAGCTGCGACCTGGTTCCTGCTGGGGACACGAGGCTGATCTGGAGGTCTCCACGGCGCGGGTGGGAGATGCTGAGCCTCACCACGACGTGCTCCAGGTACTGCACGTGCTGCTCACGGTGCTCAGCACAGCCACTGCTGAGGGTGCTGGCACGCAGCACGTGGTCGGCTCGGATGTACCTGCAGGGACAGGCACAGTGTCACCATGGGGACACTTCCCAGCAGCATGGACGCCCAGTTATACTTGGACCCGGTCTCCTACTGCCTCACAGCAAAAACTATCTCCTCCTCCATTGCAGTTCCCAGTGTCCTAGCACAGGAATTTGCTGAATTGCTGGATGGTAACAAGATGGGTTTGAACTGCTTCAAAGATCTGTGCCTTATGGGCTGCAAGGGCACTGCACAATTATAATTAGCAGTACTGCACTCCTCTTTGGGCTGTAATTAGTGTCTGTATCAGATAAATAGCTTCATGAACACACTTGACTCTGTGTTCATTCCTGTTTTGCATATGCAAGTCTTCCAAAGACTTTTCTGAGGAATAACTCTCACTCTCCAGCCAGGCAGTGGTAAGTCAGGAGAGTCCACTTGGTCAGATCCCTGATCCCACCCTTTAACCTAGCAGGGACTGACCTACCAAGGATAAGATGTGAACCTAACCTGGTTTGAACTTGAAGCTGAAGTCAAAGAGACTCCACACATGGGAAATCTGGAAACCTTTGCAACAAAGCGCCAATTTTCAGTCTCTTCCATCAAGACAAAATGTTTGGTGGAAGAGAGCAGAGGCACCAAGATATCACTGTTCATGTAGGACCCAGCAGGCAAGCTGGGTTTGATCTCTCACTGTCAGCCCTCAAAAATTCCCTGCTGATCACTTGGTTGGGAAGTGAATGCTTGCAAAAGGGCAAAAACAGGTCACCTGCTGTCAAAGCTGGTCCTGGAGAGCCCCTGTGGGACCTGCTCTTCACTGAGCTATAGGCACAGACCTAAGGTGAACACTTGTAGGTCAATAAACAGACTTTGGGGTAGATGGTGTGGATCACTCTGACCATAAAGTCCACGAACATCACCTTGTCTGCACGTGGACTTTTCCCAGCTATCCTGACTCCTAATTTCTCTTTTCAAATTCTGGGACAGCTGTTGCATTGCAAGAGCTGGCTCCTCCAACGCTCCTTCTAAGCATCTGCATGCCCTGGGAGAGCATCCCACCCTACCCCACAACACTCACTTGGGCATCCTGTCCAGGCTTCCCACACAGATGTGCTGGGGAGGAACCATCTTCCACTTCTTGGCTTCCACCACAATAGCATCAGCATCCACCAGCCCAAAGCCATATAGATGGCTAACTGGAAAGAGAGAAGACTCAGAAACCCACTGCCTTCCAAGCAGGGGTCAGGAGCTGCTCCTCAGTGATTGGAGCATCCTCCAACCATTGAGAAAGGTGACCCCATTGGGGTATGAGGTGCTTCAACACACGGAACTCATCACCCTGTTCGAGTTACACCCCAAATCCACACTGGTACCATGGAAAACCCACTGCTGGGAGCAGCCCACAGAAAGCAGCAGGAAACACTGCAGCTCAGGAGAGCCTCCACCAAACAAGGCTTCCAAACCTCCACAAGCCAGAGTTCCAAACATCTCACCCCTTGAATTACTGCCCTCTCCTCCCTCCACTTAACAGCCCCCAAGGAAGTCGATAGTGGCCACACAGGGTGAATTCTCCCCATGAACGAAGCTCAGGAGACCTTTATTTGCCCTTGGTTGTCTATTTGCATCGTGCCACCTCCAGCCCCACAGCCTCTCACCTTTATGCCCTGCATCATTAGTCTTCCAGTCGGGCGCTCGCAGGTGCCCTGGCCGTGAGGTTTTGACCAGCAGGTGCTGGACATCCCTCCAGGTGAGCAGGGGGCTGCAACAACACAGGGCTCATGGGATGGTTCTGCTGCTCCCAGTCTTCCCAGAAGCAGCAGGGACCCCCTTTAGGTTAAAAACCTCCAAAAAAATCTCTTCCCTGCTCAAAAAAAAAAGAATTGATGATTTAAATGCTGGCACCCTGCCTGGAGGATGGTCATTACTTGGGGTGCCCCAGCAGAGGTGGCTGTGGTGCCCCAGGGAGGGGTATCATCTGCCCAAAGGATTTACTCATGGATCAGGCTATTGAGCTCTCACGCTCTGGGGAAGAAATGGAGCAAATTAGGGATGTTTTCCCCATTTTCAAGCAGGAGAAGCAATCCTGAGGCAGGGTACTGGGCTCAGCAGCTTGTTGATACACGATGCTGAACAAACCTTCTCTTTATAGGAATAACAGCAAAAATTGCTGGAAAAATCCCTGGCTTGCTCATTTAACAGAAAGAAATCCAAATTGTTTCCACTTCCCCAGACTGGGTTTGCGTGAGGTTTGTGTGTCCAGAGTGCTGGACACCAAGAGCTCTGTGCTTCCCAAGACCCCAGCCCAGGGACAGAGGTGAAGAATTTTCCATGCTTTTTTTCCAGTCAGTTCTTCAGCATCCTGAGCTGGGATTTATATTGCTCTCGAGCAACATTTAAGGAAAGAAATTCAATTTATTCTCTCTTGTCATAATGGAGTGCCTGAGCACCAAGCTCTTGTACTTAATGTTGCGTTTTATGCCTCAGCTAAACAATTCAAAAATTACATCTAAAGCTTTTAATATACTTGTAATGAAAACGGCATCTCCGGAAATATGTTCACCCGACCTGGGTGTTGGGATTAAACCAGAGGAGGAGGACTGGAACCACAATCACCATCCCTGGGTGAGAGTGCAGTGCTGCCCTGAGGCTTATTCCCAGCCTTAATTTTATTTCCACTCCATAAAAATAATAATAAGTTCATGAGAAGATGCTCCATGAAGCAACACAGGGATGCCCAAGGGCTGTTCCTGGGCTGGGGGGACCACAATGGGACCCAGGATGGGACTGGGATGAGACAGAGATGGGGAAAAGAAGAAAAGAACAGCTCCTTTGAACCAGGGAGTGTGTCACTGTCGGTCAAGCTGTGTGAGTTTTTGATGTCATGTAAAAGTAGTCCTTTACCCCCAGAAATACAACATTTGCTGAAAACCATCACTTCTACACACATTTCCCATTTTCTGTGATGTTTTCTGATATTTTTTCTTTTACAGGAAGGATTTATAAAACTCCTGTTGGAGCTTGCTGCCAGCAGTTTCAATGCACCAACCAAAAAGCCTGGCTTATCTCACCAACCCCAAAATGTTCAACAGATGAAGAATTAGATCAATAAAACACCTGCGGGAAGATGCAAAACAACAACGCTGTATCAAACCTTGCCAAAAAGCAGCTGTTTAGAATCACTTTGCCCCATCTTGAATTGCTCCAGAGGCAATAAAAACCCCACCTTGTCTCTTCCTGGGTTTAATCACCAGGTACCACGCATGGGAACGTTTCTCCCAGTGAGGTTACACTTACTTTGCCTCCAAGGCCAAGGCGATGATTCCGGCGACCATGGGGGCAGACACGGAGGTGCCGGTGTGGCCGTCGGTGCAGCGGTGCCGGAGGTCTGTGGTGACCTGTGGAAAGAGGAGCTGCAGCCCCTGAGATGCTCCTGCCATGGGCACTGCCCCATCCACCACCCCAGGGCTGCTGCCAGGTGGAGCTGAGCCTGCTGGTACCCAACCCCTGACATGGCTCATGTCCCATCATGGTGCCCAGAGCCCCAAAAATGGGCTGTAAAGGCTTTTGGTGTATGAAGAAACACCCCTTCTTGTATTTTTTTGCTCCAAGGGGGCAGAAACGATTTGAAAGGGGAAAAAACTATCTACTTTGTCATGGTTCAGCTGGAGGAAGAGGCAGATGGGAGTGGCATGAGCAGGGTAGAGCAGGCATGGGTACACATCCATGGGTACATGATGACCAGTGCCAGATTAAATGCTTTCCTTAAAACCTCCAGCTCCTGGGTTTGGGTAAGAATTTTCATTTGCACAGGGACACACACAAAAATAAAGCCATTTCCAGCTTTTTTTGGCCATCACCCACAGCCCAGCCATGCAGAAAACATCCAGGGGATGCTGCCCCAGCCCATCGTGGGGTAAAACTCACTATTTTCCGCTCATAAAAAGCACCACTGCTGTAGGTGGTGGCGAGGGTGGAGGCACACTCCTCCAGGTACCAGGGCTTATAGCCGTTCTCGGTGGTGCTGCTGATGGAGATGGTGTAGATGCTGTTGGTGTAGCCATCACAGGAGCAGTAATCACCCTCTCTGCCGCCGTTCCCCGAGGCCCAGACGAAAATGGAGCCCAGTCCTTTGCGACCCTGCGGGCAGAGAGGGGAGGGAGGGTTAGAGGAGATGTTTGGCCAGGATAAGAGGCCATCTCGGCGCAGGGAGGACGGGATGAGTCTGATTTGGGTGATTAGGGTGGAAGGATGGGTCCCCTCCTGCCCAGTGCTCAGCCCCCTGGATAAGCCCCTACACATGACCCTCAGCTCAGCCAGCCCCAGTTTACAGGCAGCAATTTCCCATGAGGATGGGAGAGGCTCCAGCAATGGGATTTTGATATTTCCTACAGGCTCTTCTCAGGGAAAATGTCTTGGGTACTCAGAGTCCCTGGACCAGGTGGTAACACCTGGTTCTATGAGGAACTGGCAGGGAACCCCCAAAACCCCACACCTCCTGAGCCCACAAAGCTCCTCATGAGCCACCCAAACCACCAGAAACCTTTTCCCAGCTTATTCTTTAGGTTCCTTTTGTTTGTGTTTTTATTTTTTTAAATCCCCCCACACTTGGCAGGAGCATCTGATGGAGCCATCCCACTGGGCACAGCTGTGGGAGCCCACCAGGCATTGGTGGGGGCGGCAAGGGTGCACCAGCCACCCAGACCTCCCTGGAGCCAGGGAAAACCCCACCTGGCAGTGGCAGCCGTGGTGCCAAGAGGGGCCTCTAATGAAGCTGATGCCACAGGGGCAAGCCCTGTTCTCCACCCAGTCCACTGCCGGGACACCGAGGAATAACCCAGCTCCGTGGGGGTTCACAAGCAAGGTGCCGCCATCCCAAAAGGGAGGATTTTGGGTGATCCAAGGGGGTTAGGGGCAGGAAATGAAGCGGCTGGTTCTCTTCCGTGCCCTGCAAGGCAGGGCTCTCCAGGGAGGATGGCACGGTGCCGGGCTTGGCAGGCAATGGAAGGCACGGCGGAGCAGCTCCATCCTCCCCACGGCTGCTCCTGCCACCAAGAGATTTCAGCGCTCGCCTGGGCAGATCTGGTGTTTACCTCTCTCCCACTGCTCTGGAGCAGCTTCCTCCACAAAAAATAATCAAAATAATAATAATAAAGCAGCTTTGCTCTGGAGGAATTCACTGGGATTTATTGTGGGTTTTAAGCGCTGGGGGGAACGGGATGTTTATTACCTGTCTTGCCCCCCTCCTGGGGCAGAGGCTCTATGCTGACCCTGCCTCTGGATACACAGGCTAAGTCAGGCTTTTTCCTTACTTTATGAAAGTTTTCATTATCTGGGCTGCCTCCCAGCCAAACTGGGTGGGTATTTCCCTAGCAAAGATTAATAGAGCTGTCTGGAGCTCTGCAAGAAAAAGTGCAAATGCCAAGGGAATTATTGCTTGGCTCCACGTCACAGAGAGCTCGACCCTGCTCGCCGGCCCACCAAGCCTGCTGCTGGCATCTCCCATCCTGCTTTCCAGGATTTCCTGGATCTCCAGGGAGGCAGCATCCCAGCCCACGTGCTCGGCGCAGACAGTGACCAAAATCCACCCACCTCCAAGGACGAGTCCCACCACATGCAACCCAAGCTTCCCAAGTCACTAATCAGAGGAATAGAACCAGGCACAGATTGCCAAAGCACATGGAGACATAGCAATGATTTCAACTGGGACCAGAGGAAAGGGAGCCCAGACCTCCCTCACCCAAAGTGTTGCACCCATGGGAGCTGGGAAGGCTGCTCAGACCTGGTGCAAACCCACACCCTCGTGATGCCCAGGCAGGGCTGTGCTGTAGGAAAGTGGGTTTGGAGCCAGCACAGTCACACAAGGACATGAATAGGAACATGAATGACACTACAACAATGCACATCTAACAGCATGTCAAGAGCTCGTTGCATACTGCAACTCCCTCAGATTAGAATAATCCACTCTTTCCCTTTGCTCTCAAACAATGAACTACCAAGATTCCTGCTAGCAGACCCCAAACACCCAACTTCCTCATTTGCCATCCTTCTAAGCCAACACCATGCTTGCTTGAGAGGTTCTCCTGGCTGTTATAAAACCTGGATCTGGGCACCATTTAAACCAGGGAATCCCTCCCTGGCCAAACTGGGGATGATCCAGCTCACCCCAGTGGCCCATGGCTGGCTGTGGGATGCACAGCATCTCCTGCTTCCACAGCACTGTGGGACCTGGGTGTTTGCCCAACAGCACTCCATGAGCGACCAGGATAAATTTCCCCTCGTTAGCTCGGGAACTAATAAAGTGTGGCCAGAGGAACAAGAAACAAGATGATAAATTACTCCAGCGCAGTTCTATCGCTAATAGATAAAGGTTATTTTAATGTTTCCATTAAAAACTCAATTTTAAGGATTTATAACTCAGTTACAGCTGTTTGCTCGGGCTAAAGGTGGCGGTTAACTATCTGCTTGTAGCTTTCCTTGTGTTTAAGGAGAAGAAGTTGGCAATTAAGAGCTGTGCATGTGGGATAGTGGGTGCTGCAAACACCCATGGCAGTGGAGGGGGGACAGGGGTGTCCCCTGGGAGACAAAAACAAGCATCCCAAAACAGTGGGGCTGTGCTGGGCAAGGACTCTGCTGCTGCCCATTTGCTCCTGCATGGAAAAATAAGGTCTAAAAAGCAGCTTGTTCCCCCATATTTACACGGCGTGAACTCCCCGGCACTTCAATGGATTCCTCGGCAGGCTCACGGCCCCAGCAGGAAATCAAGTAAACAGTGGGAAAAACACTCCACCCTATTTTTAGATAAGAGACAGGCTGCTCACCCTGGCCTGTGGCTGCCCTGAATCCCAGCACCGTGTTAGAAGAGGCAGCAGAGGAAGGAATGGAGGGAGGGGTCGAAGTTGGGGGTTCACAGCCCAGCCTGGGGCTGCTGGCAGCAGAACCCCAACACCAGATCCTCTGAAGCACCAAGGGAACACCTAATTTGGAGCCCTGAGCTGCCCTGACACTTACCCACGCCACTCCCTGAGCTGCCAAGAAAGATCTTTTTCCTGATGCTTTTAGCCAACATTGGGCATTTTTTTAAAAAATGCCCAAAAAAAGAAGGGGCACAGGAAGGCCATGGCATCCCCAGCAGGGATTGACAGCTGTCAGTAACATGTGATGCCAGCTGAACTCTTTCTTGCTGGAGGATTTCAAGGATAATAATCCCCTGTTGGATCCTGCAGTGGCATCAGTGTCCCTCCCCAGCCGTGACACAGCTGCTCACTCTGGGTGGAAAATTAGGAAAATGCTTAATGTGATGAAGACCCCTGGAAGAGGATGCCAGGGGCCTAGGGAAGATGGAGGAGGTGGCTGGAGATACTTAGGGGTGTCCCCTCCTGCCCACGCCAGGATCTGGGGGGGAGACATTTTGAGGCGCAAAGTCACCCCCTGCAATAACCGCTTTGGGTTTCTCATCCCGGCAGAGCTTCGCAACACAACCTGAGGCCTCCCTGCTCTGCCGGGGCTCTGCCCGGGCGCCGGTGCTGCCGGATGCTCCCACGGGGGCCAGCCATGCCCAGGGGTCCCACCGGGGCCGCGCCATCGCCAGGCACCTCCCGCCGTCACCACCCTCAGCCGCAAAATCCACCGGAGCTCTTAGGGACGCCGGGGAAAACTAGGAAAGATTAGAGATGATTGGGTCTCCCCCCCGCCCCAGCCCTAGTGCTGGCATCACCTCAGGGGGCCGAGCTGCCCATCCCCGCGCCAGACCCCACGGGACAGGAGGAGGAGGGCGAGCGCATCTGGGCGCTGTGGGATCCACACCTTTTTAATGCCTTGCTCAAAAGCCTGTTTGGCCAATAGACCAGGTCCATCAACTGTCTTCCCATCATCATCTGGCCCCCAGCTCGCGCTGTAAATGTCAATGTAATCGGGTCTGATGCCAAGCGACTTCGCTTCAACAACATCTGTTACATCTCCATCTAACATACGAATGCCTAAAAGCACAAAAACATCAGACATTAGGGCTTCATGGCGTGGATGACAGTGTGAGGATTGCAATCAAAGGGCTTTGTTAGTGGCGGCGGAAACCACACGGCTCAGGCGCGCCTGGAATAGCTTCAACCCGCGGCCCTGCATGCCAACGAGCCTGGCAGCGGGACGCTGGGGAGCTGTTTGGGAAGTTTGCTGTGTTGCTGGCTTCATGGCAAGGGATGGAGAGGGCGGGTGAAAATCCACTTCCACTCTGTTGGTGGGGAACGAACGGGTGGTGGGAGTGGCACTGCACTCCTCAGAGGCAAAGTCCCCCCACTAAAAAACTTTTTCCCTACCTTTTAATTCATTAGCTAATGCATCTCTCCACCTGGAAGATACTGGAGGTTCCTGATCACTCATGCACCCCCAGCTTCAGGCACACCAGTGGGATGAAGCCTCTCCCCTTGGGTAGGGATGACTGTGAGTGTCCCCAAACCCCATCACTGCCCAAATGATGCCAGCGGTTCTCTGGAGTGAAAGACACCCCAGGCTGTGGTTTACACAGCCAAAATCAGAGTCAGGCCCCCAACCCACAGCTGAACAATGCCACCTGGGATAACCCTCACTTCCAGTTGGGAATGCCAGCAGGCACCAGCCAGGGTGCTGGCAGGCAGAGCCCCTCAGCCACAGTGGGACAGGCTGGGGCATTGCTGCAAACCCCCAGCCTCCAACTGCTGCAGTAGGAGAGTACAACCCCCTCTCCCCGCCATCACCCTTCCCCTGCTGGATTTTCCCTCTGCACAGCAGGGAGAGGGTGCCACGCACCCCAGTGGGCTTCCCAGAAACAGCCCTTGCAGAAAAAGAGATGCTGGAAATTTCAGCATCATATTTTGTCAGCCAGGGAGAGTCTGGTTTATAAAAATGCATTTCCCCTTCCACATGTATTTTGTCTTAAAGCAAACAAATGCAGGCAGATGTCATTCCAGCTGCAGCTGCACTCTGGACACCAGTCAACTCAAATATCTCTGACGCTGTCCCCCATCAGCCAAAACCAAGCTTAGAAATGTAAAACCAGGGAGCTGAGCAGTTCCCAAAAAAATTCCTCTTTGTCAACAAGAAAACACGAGGAGAAGGGACAAAAAGCCAAGCCTGGTGTCTGCGCTGCACTCAGCTGTGGTGCTGCAAGGAAAACCAGCTGAGGGAGGGGGCTTGTGCTTGTTAAATGTGGCCATGTTCACCAGCAAGCCCCAAATCAGCCCAAAGTCAACCCAAAGCCAACTCCAAGCCAGCCCAGAGACAACCACCCACAATGCTGGACTGCCTGGTCAAATAATGGGGAGCAGGAGGGAGCAGAGATGAATGCTGCAAAATAAATGAGCTTTGTGCCACACAGGGAGCAATACCAACCTCCAAAGTGAGCGTTCGAGGAGAGGGAAAAGGAGGAGGAATGGCAGGAGCTCTTTCCTTGAGCAGTGATGTGTTTTGCCCAGAGCAAATGAAAAGCAACGCAAGAGCGCTGAAGAGCAGCCAGTAAAATTAGATGGGAGCTTTCCAAGTGTGACAAATAGGCTTCCCCAACAAGTTGTGCTCATTAATCGCTGCTTTATTTGTGTAATCCATCTAAAATCACTCTCACTGCAGCTATAGCGTGTTTTCCTCCATGATCCCAGACTTGATATGGCTCAGACTCTATTTTTCCCCTTTGCCTGTTGACGTTGTGGGAAGCCCCCAGCCCTCTGCCAGGTGCCTTGTCTCACTCAACACCTCCCCAGCACACCCCCGAGGCAAGGCACTCGTTAAAGGGAGCAAATTAAAATGAGACCCACAGGTCGTCATAAAGTCAACAAGTAACGCTCGTCTCCACAGCAGCTGCAGAGAAATGGGCTTGAAAAGGAGCATGAAGGGAATGGCCTGATCCTGCAGGATCCAAAATTGCACTAAAGCCCAGTGGGAGCTTTGCCTTGCTCTGCTGCTGCTTGGTGTGTGCTTGGAGATGGGGTTTTAGAAGCAAGAAGTCTCTAAGAAGCAAGAAGCCATCACACGTGTAGGAGGCACAGGGGATGGGACGGGATGACACGTCACAGCCTTTACAGCCCCGGCCAATCCCCATTCACCCTCCCTGGGATTATTTCTTCCCTGTGGGGATTTTCCCTGCACAGACAACTGCTGGACCTGCTTGGCAAGGAGTAGGATCCCTGTGAGAACTGCTCCCATGCAGACACAACCCTAACAAAAAGCTGTTTCCTGCAGAGTCAGGATGAGCAAGCCAAGAGAAGGAATTAAGTCCCAAATCCACCCCTGGGCACTTGGGTCCGTGCTCCTGACGGTCACTTCTCCCAGTGCAGGGGTGGCAGGAGGGCCTGCAGTAAAAACCCCTCTCCTGTTCCAGCCACGCCAGGGATGGGGTTAAAAACCATAGGGCGAGGCCCCAGCTCCAGGCATTTGCCCCATGCATGGTTTCACCAGCCAGGCAGGTGGGACACCACATTCCCACCCCCACTAAGACCCTCATCTCCCCAGGGGTGCTATACTAGCCTGGGTTGGCCAGAGCTGCCCCATCTCAAACCAGCTTGGCTAATGCAAATGAACTCTGTGATGCTAATTACCATCAGGGGCCAATTTGGTGATAAAGATTCATTTGCTTCCCGCACATCATGTTATTTGAAGGACTGTGCTAAAGTTCCCCCCTATATGTAGCTCCAGCCTCACATCTCCTTGGTGTTTTTTAACACAGGGGTGTCTTGGGGGTCTCCCCAGGCCCCCTACTTCGAGCAGCTCATCTGCAGATACTGACCCCACAAACAAGTGACTTCAGCTTTGAAGCGTAACCAGCACCACCGACCACAACAAACACAGCCACCCGAAGGACAGAACCCCCAAGAGCAGCTGTGGACTTTTGGGGCAAGCCCACCACATCCTCAATCCATGTGCACCCTCCATGACAAGGATGCAGCCCAAGCAGAAAGTTTCCACCCCAAAACACACGGAGCCAGGGTCCCTTGCACACTGTACCACCCGTCCTCTCCCAAAACCACTGGGATTCCCTGCAGCCGAGGCATCAAGAAGGAAACTCTCCTGGCAATATTTGAGGGAGCAGCCTCCCACCACCCACCCGGGGAGCCCATTGGCATGGCCAGGGTGGCCACAGTCCCTCAGGGGGGATGGTGAAGGGCAGGGGAGCTACAGGGGTGCCAGCCTCACCTCCAATGCGGGCGTTGTAGGCGATGCCCACGATGCAGTACGAGTTGTTCGCTGCTGCCGCCACTTCCCCAGCGCAGCGAGTGCCGTGCCTGCAAAGAGAAATCCCCCATCAGCTGATGGCCATGGCAAAGGGTGCCTGCAGCCACCCCCACCCAGCACCCAAAACCCAGCCTTCAGGCCAAAGCAGTGGAAGAAAGTGCCCCAGGAGATGGAGAGCCCTTACCCAAAACCCACAGCAAATGCCGGGGGTACAGGAAACTAATACAGAAAGCAATTTGCTGTTTGCATTTTGCACCTAAATCCAATCTATTGCTTCCATTTTACACCTCCATGCAACTTGCTCTTTCCATTTTGCACCTAAATGCAATTTCCTCTTCGCATCTTGCGCCTTGATACAATCTCCTCTTTGCACTCCTGCTTCCGTTCCACACATACACATCCCCCTTTATTTGAAGCCCAAAAAGGGCATCCAAGGTTTGCCATTTCAGACACCCACCCTGATTTCATGTGGTTTAATCCCTAAATAGGGCAGGGAACCCCCCAGTGCTGCAGTTGGATGGCTCAAGGGTTCATTAGCAATTAAGGTGGTTGGCACCAGTTGGATTTGCATTAAAGACAATGACTGTGCAAAGCCCCTCAGGCAGCCTCCTTTGCAGTGCTGGGCA
The DNA here is from genome assembly GCA_013396655.1 of Campylorhamphus procurvoides. Lineage (NCBI taxonomy): Eukaryota > Metazoa > Chordata > Aves > Passeriformes > Dendrocolaptidae > Campylorhamphus > Campylorhamphus procurvoides. The sequence goes on from WBMV01009267.1 coordinate 30,937, forward strand.
TGGGGAAAGGCCATGGAGCTGGAAGACTCCCCAGGGGGGGATACTCAGCCCAGGGATCCTGTAGGCATCACTTACTTATTCTCATTGCTGGCATCATAGCGTGGAGTCGGGTCATGGTCATTCCCATTGACATCGTAGCTTGCCAGAGGGTCCTGAAAACACGTTGCCACCATTAGATTCAACTTACCAGGTGGTTGTGGTGGCCAGTAGAGCCAAGCAGGGCAGAAAAGTACACTTTCCCCTTGGTTTCTGACTGTTTCCTCATGATAGTTTTAGGCTGCAGTCCTGCATGTTTCCCAGGGGAAACATTCTGCTACCTCAGGGACTGATCCTCTGAACCCCAAATCCTGCTGGGTCCAGCACCCCCTTTCTCCCCTCTGTGGCTGTTTGGTTTTTGAGCTGGGGCTGAGCGGGTTCATGCAGGTTTTTGGCTCTGCCCTGGTGAGCAGAGGGAGGCAGCTGCTTCCCAGGCAGCTGCAAAGGGAGTTTCCCCCAAACCTTCTTATCTAAAAACCTCATTTCCTTCTTAAAAACATTTTTTTCCTTCTTAAAAAAAGTTTTCCTCTAAATATGCCAATGCACAGACTTCAGCTGTGTTTATCCACTGAAATTCTCCATAAATCAGTTCATGGTATGGATCAGCTGCAGCCCGTTCACCCCAGCCCCTCCATCCCCCAGCTCACATAGTTTTGCAGGAGATCTGGGTGGTTCCTCTCTATGCCGTCATCCAGGATGGTGACCACCACGTTCCTGCCCGTGTAGCCCCTCTGCCAGGCTGACAAGATGTTCATCTCCGACCTGCACCGACTGTTTTTATCGCCGCAGTGCTACAGGGACAAACACAGCTGCAAAAAGGCTGCAACCCCATTCCGGCCCATCTAAGCAAACAGCCAGGCTGGGAGCCCATTTAATCAACCAGTAAATATATTTACAACCCACCCCCTGCCATATAACTTGCAGATTTGTTATAACTTTACTCCACAGATCAAACCCATCCAGCAGCAGTTAATCCAGGCAATGCTATCCCCCTATTATTCTTTTCCTCTTCCATTTTCAAACACTGTGGGCTCTTGGGTTTTGAAGTGCTCGTTTCCTTTCCGCCCTTAATTTTCAATGAATTTCCCTGTCAAATACAGATCGATGACGCAGGCAGGAGAAAAATGATATTACAAATAGATGGCTGCAGCTCTGGGATGGCTTAGATGCAGCAGTGCTGCTCCCAAGCCTTCGCTGCACAGGCCATAACATGGGGCTGCTAACAAGGGTGAAACACTTCAAACCAGACTCTTAGGTGTATTAATCCACAATTTTAAAATCCTGCTGCCGAGCACATTTGCTGATACTAAGGTCATTCATTACTAGCTGAGCAAAGATTGATGATGCAATTTCTTAAAAAGAAGCAAAGCCACCACCTAAAGCAGAGGGTTCCTTGTGGGGAAATACTCACCAGGTACCACATGTTGGGCCACACCGGGTCGTTGAAGGGCAGGGTGTGTGGCTCCCCTCGGACCTGCCTCTTCACCCGCCGCTTCACCTCCTGCTGCTGCAGCCAGTCCACCTGCAAGCACAGACGGGGGTCAGCATCACCCTTGGGCACAGAGCCCAGAACTGCCCACTGAAATGGGATATGGGAGGCAGAGGCGATGCCAGCCACAGCCTGGACCCATCCCAGCATCACCCCATGCTCTGGCAAACCCCCATCTCCTTGGCCAGGGCTGCTGTGGAGATAGCAGGTCTGTTTGGAAGGAAAAGGATGGATGGACAGACAGACAGGGCAAGCTCAGCTCCTTGTGGTCTCTGAGCCAGGAACCAGATTCCTCGCCTAGAGCAGCAAAGCCCTGGAGTATAAATAACGTCGTCTCCGAGCGTGTGCCTAAACCCCCCGGCTTAATAAAGCACGCGCTGGATCCTGCTGGAGACAGACAACATATTTCAGTGTTTAGTCAAAGTTTTGGAGAAGACTCAGGTGCTTGGCTTAGTTTTTGGGCTGATCCTCTCTGCTGGCTGGGAGGCAGCAGCTCAGCCCTGAGACTTTGCCACCTGGCTCCAGGACTGCTCATCCTTCAAGCTCCTTCCTCCTGACAAAATAATAACATTGGGGGATTTACCCAAGCACAACACACATTTTCCAAAAACGTGTGACAACCATGGTAGGCCTGGGGGACATGGCCAGCTCCAGAAAAGTGGTTTTGGCACTGCCTGGGGGCAAGGTGGCCTTGGAGCTGATCACTCTGACATTTGTTTGCTTTTCAGCAGGGCATGACACGCAAAGAGAACAAACGGGAAATGATCCGGAAAAGGCCAGGATTGGGAAACGCTGGTGTTTGCAGAAAAAAAGGGCTTCCCTGCCTTCAGCATGGAGGTGAAGCCCAAATTTAGTGAAAAAATACTGTAAAAATAATTTATAGACCAAATCTTTAGGCGTGTTCATGTTGGGGAGAGAACAGAGGCACCAGTGGATGAATTGGGAGGGCTCTGGCACATCTCTCCTTGCTGGACACTTTCTTCCTGACGGCTCTGGGTCTTTTGGGAGCTGCTCACAGGGATGTCTCTATTGTTGTGTCTAAGGGTCTGTAAAAAAAAGAATCAAAATCCAAAACACAACTTTTGTTGGGCTCATTTATGTAAAACTGTCGGCTGAACTGAGTTCTTGCACAGTTTATAGCTTTGTGCCTCAGATGGAGGTGGATGGGGAGCTGTGTGTGTCAAAAACCCGACAGCTCCCAGCCTAGAGCTTGGGTTTTAAACGCATATATATTTTAAAGAAAAAAACACTGTTGAAAGGGAAAAAACATATATATTTCATAGAAAAATGAGTTTCCACACTGCCTTGGCTGACGACAGAGCACCGCTTTGCTTATACTGTGATGGATTTAAGCACTGGAAGCAAAAATACCACTTCATGGTCTAGTTAAAAAAAAAATAAAAATACATTAAATAGAGGTTATGACTTTTTTTTCCTTAAAGCATTACTCCCTGGCAGTGTTACCACGGGTCTCACTGCCCAAGCCACAGCTACTGCCTTTCCTGGCAGCTTTGCTGGATGCAGGAATGATGGGAAGATAGGGGATTTTGTGGGGTTTTGTCAGGAGCTGTGATGCCTTGTGGGGATGTCTTCATCACAAACATGCTCCAGATCAACCCCAGTGCTGCCAGCCTGGAGTCGATGGAGAAGTCGTGTGTGGACATGGAGAAATCAGCAGTTTAAGGGCATTGATTTCAAGGGGGAGTTGATAAATCAATGTGGCTGGCATGGGAAAACAGGCAAGCAAGAAGGAGCCTGGGGCATCTCTGCAACAGCTCCTGCAGCTTGTGAAACTCAGATCAACATCCATTGTTAATCCAGGGTGGGTGAAAAGCTTCTTGGAAATTTAAAAAACCAAAAGCAAGGTCTTTTTACTCCTAGAAATGGCCCAAGCTGTTGCAGCCCTGAGACCCAGGGATTCCTGCTCCACACCTGCAAACTTTAATTATCACAGTATTCTCTGACTGGTTTGGATTGCAAGGAATCTTAAAGCTCTTCTCATTTCAACCCACTGCAATGGGAAGGGACACCTTGCACCAGCCCAGGTTGCTCCAAACCCCATCCAGCCTGGCCTTGGACAATTCCAGGGAGGGGGCAGCAACAGCTTCCCTGCCCAACCTGTGCCAGGGCCTGCCCACCCTCACAGGGAAGGATTTCTTCCTAGTATCTCATCTGACTCCACCCTCTATCAGTGTGAAACCATTCGCTGTTGTCCTGTCACTCCAGGCCCTTGTTCAAAGTCCATCTCCAGCTCTCTTGGAGCCCTTTAGGTACAATTAGCAGTGAAGAGGTGACTGTGAGAGGCACCAAAGGCCCCCACAAAGCAGCACAGGTATCACTGAGCAGAAACCTTTGCCTTTCCTGCAAACAGAGCAGCAGTTTTATACGTTCCCCCTCACTTTGAGATTTTCAGCGGATGATGACCCAATCCAGCCAGGGTGGCTCCACCAAACATGATAACCAACAGGGGTGAGGATGCAACTCCCTTTGCACCTCCAAGGAAGTGATAGCTTGACTTATACCAGTGGATGGGCATGAGTTAAAGCAGAGATCCATGACAGACAAGATGGTTCCAGCATATGTTTTGCCATGGCATGGCACAAAGAATTAAGGTGAGGTTGACTTTGCCATGGTGCATGGCCAGAGGGATGGGAACTGAGGCCATGGTATCCATTGGAACAGGGAAGCCAGAGGCTCAAGCCCTGCACAGACCAACAGGAGCATCTCAGCAAGCAGGAAAGTTTATGGCAATATTAGAGCTGCAAGTAGGACCCTAAGAGGGGTGGCACACCCTGGTCTGACCCAACTCTGCAACCCACTGCCCCTTCACACCTATTACTCTCACCACCACGACCTGCCCCCAAAACTGCTTGATTTGCCATGTTCCTCCTCCCTTTCCACACTGCTTGGCTTGTATCAGCCCCAAACAAAGCAATCGTGGCCACAGGGTCTGTTGGGGCAAGAGGGGAGCTCGGCAGCAGCGTGGCCCTACAGGGACCTTCTGTGTGCTGGGTGTCCCTTCTCCCAGACTCCTCCTCTGGGTGGAGAGCTTGGCTGTGGTCCTTGTGCCACCGACCCCCTCGGCAAACATATAAATAACAGCTCTGGAAACAATAGCCCCTGGAAGGCAGGAACCACCCAACATCTGCAAACAACTGGATCAGCTGGTTCTTCAGGATTTCTGCAAGATTTGTTTCCGTCTTCCCAATTCCAGCTCCTGTCCTTGTGCCTCGAGGTGAGGTTTTCCTGCATGCATGCTAAGCTGGTGCCATCCAAAAGGATTTGCAAATGTACATGGGAGAGGGGGAGAGACAAGGCATGCCAAAAGGTCTTGAACTGATAAGGAAGGATTAAGAGAACAGGAGTTAATTGATCCAACTTGCAGCCCATAGAGGAAGGTAAGGTAAATGTTAATATGACTAAAAGCCAATTGATTTAGTTTGCATTATAACCAGACTCATTTAAATGGAGGTATTTCAGATGCAGAGCTGAATTAATCATTTGCTGGGATGCCTGAGCACCTCCCCGAGGGCAAACAGCTTTAATTAAAGCCCAGCACACTTCCAGGGCACCAGCTCCCCTCGCTGAGGTTTCCCCCGCTGGCAACGCAGCCACGCGTGCACCTCCTCGGAAATGTGCTACAGACCTTGTCCAAATATTTAACAGCAAATTTCTCCGGAAAACCAGCTGGCTGGGCAGGGCAAGGCTGCTGGGAGCGTCTGGAGACATGTGGGTGGGACGTGTGGTGCTGAGTGGGTTGAAGATGTCTCGGGAAAGAGCATCCCAAGGGTGGCTGGGAGCATCCCCAGGGTGGCCAGGTATGGGTGCAAGCACCAGCAGCTTGCTACAGCATGGGTACCTTCACCAAAATGGCTTTTTCTGCCTCTACGTTCCCCTCTCTAAAAAAGGAAGACCCTCCCCACAATTAACCTGTCTCCTGCTCTATAGGAATCGCTTCAGGGCTTGGGGAAGCTGGGGAAGGACAGCCAAGGCAGAGCCCCAGCCCTTCCCCACCACCCTGAGCCCAGCTCACCCAGGTCCCTCCTTGCCTTCTTCCCCCCCCTCCCCATTACTTTTGTCAATTCAGCTGTGCTGAAAATCCCTTCGGATGCTTGCTCTAGGAAAAAGCAATGCAGACCTATTGCCAAGGATTTCACACATAGCAACCATTGAGGCAGCAAGTGTTGTGGCAACTGGATCAACACCCTTAGCATGCAACAGCCTTTCTATCCTGGAAAGCTTTTCCCTCCTTTTCTACTCCCTGGCTTTCAGGCAGATGTTAGTGTTTAGCCTCTTTTAAGTATTTTTCACCGCCGATCTCCGTACCCATGTCCAATGAGTCACCCTGTGCATGTGCAGGGCCGTGGTTCAGGGATAACATGCCATCCAAAGATGCTTTGGCTCACACTTGACCCAGACCAAGCCAACAGGCTCCTCCAGGGGAAGGAGGGACCCCCATCCCACCATCCCCACTGAGGCTGCCCAGCCTCGTACCTTGGGGTCCATGCGGAGGAAGTTGTGTGGTCCCCGACTGCTCAGCGTCGAGCGCTTAAACGTCTTGCTGTGGTGAAAGTGGTAGTAGTTTTCCAAACTTCCAATCTGCAAAAAGAGAGTTGTGTTGGGGTTTTGTTTGTTTTTGTTCATTTGGGTTTTTTTTAAAGTGTGTTTTTCTGTGGTTGCCCCCCATTTGGGTACTGGCAGCATCCCCCTGTGCATCGCTCCTGCACCCCAAATCCCTCACTCACACAGAGCTCCCAGGATCCAGGGGGGCATTCAGGATGCTGGCACAAACACTGGTGCCACTGCTGTGGCAAACAGCATTGGTGGTCGGACGCCGTACCGGCACAGCAGAGCCCGGAAAACATTTTTTATGAATTTTCACCCATTAAATGCATCTTTGCAAACTGCCTTTCATCAGCTCCCAAGCAGAAATAATGAGCTAAAAATGAGCTCAGCAGCTGTGGCGGAGCCAGGGGAGCTGTGCCTCATCCTCCTGCCTTCCCCACCCGATGCTCCAGCTTCACCCCTGCAGCATGAACAGCCCATGAGGAGAGGTGATGGGATCCCTGCTAGCACTGGGATGCTCCTGGGGAGTGTGGGATACACATGTACTTAGACTGGAGTCAGGGACAGCCGCGTTTGCAGGAAGACACTGGTGCCAGTCACACCACCCTGCCAAGCCCCGAGGTGGCTGTGCTGCCTCCGGCCCTCTCACCCTGGCATCTGGAGACACCACAACTCCTCTTTTTCCATCCCAAAAGCATGGATAAAGTCCTGGGGCTATGCAATGAGTGGAGAGATCTCAGCCAGGCACTGCATGTGAAACATCCCCTGGGGATTCACAGCCAGAGGGATGGGAATGACCCAAAAGCTGCACTCACTGGTATGTAGCTCCCAAATCACACAATCTGGGTACAAATTGGGACTTTGCTATAAATTCCCTTTTGCCTGAGGTTGGTTTTCTTTTTTAAAAAAAAACTAAACCCAAACCACATCTCATGTCAGGAGCTAGATTCTGGTGGGATCCAGGGACATTCCTTGTGTCTGGCTCACAGGACAAGGAAGAGCCATGCTACAAGCACCCATCTGTGACACAGAAGCTGAGGTGACATCTCTAAGGCCATGTGTGACCCAGGGGCCAGGGTGACATTCCTGAGGCCAGACCAGTACTGGCTGCAACAGGGCAGGGGGGAGCAAACAGGTTTGTCCGGATCAGACACCAAAGCAGATGACAACTACTTACATCTTTATCACACTTGATACCTTGGGAAGTGCCAGTGCCTCTTACAGGCATTAAATATTTAATTAGTCTTGCTCTGCCTTTTATGCCAAATTGTCATTTCACCAACCTTACTGCTGTTAGTGTGATTTTTGTAATTCATTTTCACTCAAGTTCATTTTAACCCTTCCTCTTCCCCCATTTCCCTTTTATTCTTTGCATTGCAGCAGAGCTGGGCATTTTCTTTAACATCCACATAAAGCAATTGCTCATCATAATCTGCATTCGCCTTTTAAAACCCATTCATCAAATCCACTCATGGGAAGGAGAAGGCTTCAACATCTTCATGTTTTGGGGACCTTGACCCTGCTTCCTGCTCACTCTGCCTGCAAATGAGGGCACAAGGCTTTCCATAGAATCCTGAAATGGCCTGGGTTGGAAGGGACCTTAAATATCATCTCCTTCCAAGTCCCTGCCATGAGCACGGACACCTTGAACCAGGTTGCTCCAAGCTCCATCCAGCCTGGCCTTCGACACTTCCAGAAATGGGGCAGCCACAGCTTCTCTGGATAACCTGGGTCAGCACCTCACCACGCCCAGAGTAAACAACTCCTTCCTAAGTGAAAAATTTCTTCCTTCTTTCTTGCAAATAAATGCAAAACTACTAAGTGATGCAAATCAACAAGAGGACAGGGAGGGTGATGACCCCTTCACAGGCTCTGGGTACAGATGGCGGGAGCAGCAGGAAAAATCACCCTGTGCCCCAGGTTCTTTATCCCCCCGGGATTTATAGAGGGAGAAAAATAAGAAAAACCTGCTCATGCTGGGTCTAACTTGAAAGACTGAGCAGAGATTGGCCCCAGTGACCTCCACCTAAGGTATTCTAAGAAGAATTCAGAAATGCCTTTTTTTTTCTAATGGAAAAGGATTTGTTCTCCTCCTCACAGTCAGTCCACTCAGCAAGGGCTCTGCAACACAACCCCTCCAGCAGTACACTCAACCCATCCCATCTCTGCGAAGTGCAGCTGCACTGGTGTCTTCCAGGAGGATGCTTTCAGGCAGGAAGGCTGTGAGCCCTTCTGGGGACACCACCCATTCCCATCAGGGACAAAGGCTCAAGTCGCTGAGCTTCAGGAATGTCATCCTCAGATGGTCACGGATGTATCCAGCCCAGTAAGGATCAAGCCCAGAGCTGCAAGTTCCAGCACCTCCCAGATGACAGGAATCCAGGAAAGCTCCAAACCCAGCCCAGAATGAATCCCATCCACCTCCTGCACTGCACATGAGAACGCTGAGGATCCGCCAGCCCTCCTGAAACTTGGTGTTGGACACCACAGGAGGAAAAATCCATATAGCCCCTGCAACCAGGACAAGAACAGGCTCATCAACACCCCTGGGACAGTGGTGAGGTGCTGCCCGGGGCCCCGGCCCTGCACAGCCCTCGGTCAGAGCCTGTCCCGGCTCGCCTGGCACAGCCGCCGACAAAGCCCGGCGGGGAGGAACGAGCGAGGCGTTCGCGGGTGTAAAAGCTGTTTCTTTTGTTTAGTTGTTTGCTTCGCTTAAATAGAAGTTGACGCAAGTGATTCCCCAAGGGAAATGTCATTCTGTCGTGACCCAGAAGGGTTTAAGAGTGTCTCAGTGCGTGGTTTGGGCATTGGAACAGCTCAAACCTGTGTGTGCCAACCCCAGCGATGCCTTTCTCAGGCACTACCACGTCAGGAGCCCTTCAGAATTGTATCTCAGAGGAAAAGAAGTCACCAGCCACCACGGCAGGGCTGAGCCTCCTTGCACCCAGCTGGGTCTGCCGGTGGCCATCACCTCTCCTCCCTCACCACACCCAAACATCTCCCCAGGGCAGGGTGATCCACCCTTGGCAGAGTTTTCCTGCAGGTTTTGTTCAGGATCAGGCCCCCCTCGGGAGGGTACATCTCACTGGGGACTGCGCCATCCCCAGCAGCTCCACAAGTAGACGATGCCTCAGGAGAATTTGGGGACACCCAAGCCCCCATAGGGCTCAACACAACATGAACCCCAAGCACAACACTGCAAATGTCATACGCGAGTGGCACGAGCACAGGGAAAGTGGTTCTTCGAGGTTTGGCCCTGGACAAGACCCAGTGGGAAAAGCCAAAGGGGCTTGGGAAGCCAGAGGGCTGAAGGCAGAGCGTTGAGAGCAGCTGGGGAAGCCCCAGCGGTGCACGAGCTCCCAGTATCCACGGGAAAGGCGGGAGCCACGAACACCCTGATGCAACCACAGAAATATTTCCCCTGCTCTCCAGCCTGCACAGGGCTGCCCCGGGAAAGGGCTCAAGGGGGAGGGATGGATGCTCCAGTGGAGGCACATTGTGCCCGTGGGCCAAATGTCTCCAGCGTCACAAGGATGAGCTCAGAACAACTGGGATGCTGAAGAAGGAGGGAGAGGCGGCAGATGCTCCGGCCGGGAAGGGACACAGCAAAACCCCAGACCAGGAGCTGACGTTAGCCTGATGCAAATCGGGAGAGTGGGAAGTTCAATCAAGATACTCTCTGGCTGAAGAGGGATAAACATTGAAAAGCCCTTTGGGTTGCACAACCATCTTTGCCCAGCCCTGTGACAAAGACATTTGAATACAAGTGATTTTCTCCTTGGTGGGATGAGAGCCAAGCATGGCGAGACAGAGGGTGGGACATGAGGGGTTATCCCCCATGGGAAGCCACGGACACGGGTACAGGAGACAACGTCCCCAATCCAGCCTCCCCCCCCGAAAAAGATTGTTTACGCAGCACCCTGTGACTTTAATTACAGTTAAAAGCAGGGTTGCGATATAAAGCAAGGTTATAATTTGGAGTCCAGGAGACACCTTGGGCAGGAGGACAACCTGAAGTGCCACCCAGCCAAAAAAGCACCATGGCAAAAGAAACTCGGGAGGAAACTCCGAGGACACCAGCCCGCATCTAGCATTGCGGAGGATGAAGAAATTGAGAGGAAAACGAGCTGCTGTACTGAAAGTCGCCTTTAAGCCACCCGTGTGCTGCGGAGGATTGAAAGCAAAAGTTCTCCGCGTTCCCAAGATCTCAGATAAACGCGGGCCAGAGAGTCCAAAGTTTGTTAAACCCACAAACGCAACTTCCCGGGGTGGGAAGAACTTGTGCAACCCTCACAGTAGTGCGGGGCGAGGGCACCCCGAGGAGGGTCACCCAGCCGGGAGTAGCGGGGTCGGGGCTGCACGGCCCGCCCCGGGTCAAAGCGCTCCGCCAACGTCCCCGCATCGTCCTCATCCTCATCCTGACTGCTCCAGGGGGCTCTCGGGACTCATCTCCCGGTCCTGGGACCCCCTGCACTGCCTCGGTCCCGGGAGACCAGGCAGCTCGGCGGGACCTCCGGCACCGGGGAGATCCCGGGCTCCATCTCCCGACGTCATCCCGGTCCCGGGAGTGCGGGCAGCTCTGCGGGANCCCGGGACCCTCGGCATCTTCCCGGTGCCGGGACCCACAGTGCGAGACAGCGGGCAGCTCCCCGGCTCCGACAGCCCCAGCACCTCCCAGCTCCCGGGATCTGCCGCAGGTTCCCGGTCCCGGAACGCCCGGCAGTTTCCCGGGACCCCACCACCTCTCCGGTGCCGGAACCCCCGGCAGCTCCCCGAAACCCCCGGTCCCGGGGCTCGCGGTGTGACACCCCGTGCAGCTCCTCGCTCCCAGGTCCCCCGCAACCTCCCGGTGCCGGAGCCCCCGGCAGCTCCCGATCCCTCCCGCAGCTCCC
>WBMV01009267.1:42759-142818 GCA_013396655.1 Campylorhamphus procurvoides
GCACCCTTCGGGCAGAGCCCCTGCATTGCCCCTGCATCCCTCCTCATGCCCCAGCACTGCTCTCTGGGTTTCACTCTGCACCCCACTTGCATTGTACTTTGTGCCCCCACGACTCCCCTGGGCAGCCCCCCATGCCNCCATCCCCATTTCCCCATTTCCCCTGCATCCCCCCAGGCATCTCTCCCACCCCTCTGCAGTGCCCCCACAAACATCTCCCATTGCATTCCCACTCTCCATTTCTCCAGCACTGCCCCCCACACTGCCTGGGCATCTCCCCTCCACCCCACAATCCCCCTTCCCCCATACCCCTGGCATCCCCTGCACTCCCAGATGACCCCCAGCCAGCTCCTCGTGGGCTCACGAAAAAGGCCAGAAGGGGCTGCCAGGTGGGGAGGGTTTTGGGGCAGGACGCTGGGGCAAGGCTGGCTGTGGTGGGCCTGAGGGGCACCACTGAGAGCTGCAGGCACTGGCAGAAAGACTGGAGTGCTGGCTCTGCCTCCCACGGAGGCCATTCAGGGAACAGCAAAGACCTCGTGGGGTATTAGAAAATGGGCTTTGTTTGGAGAAGGTGGCCGTGCATACAAAGGCTGGGCTCCGGAGCGGGTTGGTGATGCTCTGCTCCACAGCTCTCCCTGCCAGCATAGCTTGAGGCCAGCATAGCTTGAGGAAGCCGACAACTGCCCAAAATGAAGGGGTGTTTCACTGGCATCACACCAGAGCTTCACCTGCATCATAGTGGAGCTTGGGAAATGCACCCAGGCCTTCCAGGGCCCTGGCAAAGAGCAGATGCATCCACAGGGTCCAGCCGGGATGGTCTCAGGGGGGGTATGATTCTTGGAGTGGGTGTCATCTCTTTTCCAGACCATGAACAGATTTGAGTGGCATTTGGGGCACAAGCCCTCAATCCCATCCATCCGAATGCAAACACCTTCCCAAGCCCCAAATAACTTTGCAAAGCCCACCGGGGTGTGGGAGGGGCGAGGAAACATCCAGAGAGCAATGCCAGCAACAGGGAGGGAATACAGGGCTGGTGGAGGGGGACACTGGCAACCTGGTATGTCCCAACACTGGAGCTGGAGGGGACAATCACAGTCTGGTTGCCATCAGTTTGTACCAGCCCTGCCAGTGGGCAGGTGAGGTAGCAGCAGCCCCAGGGAATAGGGAAGTGCTCCCGGCTCAGCGGTGAGATTAATCCCAAGGAAATTTATAGGGAGCCTGTTCTGCAGCAGAGAGGGCCAAAATCCTCTGCCAGCTCCTGCACTGGGCTGGATTTGGCCTATTTGCAGGCAGCAAGTCCACAGAGAAAGACAGCTGGAGGTGAGCCCCTGTACTCAGGGGTGTCACTGGAAATTAGAAATAGCAAGAAGTGGGGATTTGGAAGGTTTCTGTGTGCAAACAGAGTGTGTTGTGCTGGCACTAGAGATGGGACAATTTGCTGCCATTGGCAAAGGAGAGTTTGGGAGCTCTGCCATAAGCTGTTGCTCATGGAAATCACTGCAGGTATCAGTGATGGCACATGGGGACCCTGGAGGCTCCAGGGTCCATCATCCCACATGTCCTTGCAGGGCTGCCCCTTGTGCTCCCTGGACAGAAGTGATAGGTTGTGTGTGGCCATTCCTTCTGATTATGCAGTGAAAGATGGTTTCCATTAGTACCAGCACATTGCAAATCCAATCCTCACTTGCCATCTGGTTTATGGACTTTTCTTCGAGTTTTCCATTGATTAAGGTGTGTGAGATGGATGAGCAGGGCTGGCAGGTGCTGGGTGTGCTACGTGTTCAGAGAGATGCAGCAGGGCAGAGCCAGAGGAGAGGTGAGAAGAGATGAAAGAAACCCCTTTGGTTTCACAACATCCACCTCACTCTGCTGGGTAAGATCTGTGAGAGCCGCTGCTGTCGCCAGGGGATGCAAAGGAAGGTAGAAATCTCTCCACAGGGAGCAGAGAAGGGGGGATGGGCTCCAGGGGCAGCAGGAAGGATTTAGGGTCTGATGGTGGGAAAAGCTTCCTGAAGCAAAGAGAATAAAGATGAGAAAGGGATTGCCTGGAGGAGGTGCAAAACCTTATCGCCTCTGTGTTAGGTGATGAAAAACGGGCAAATCCCAGGAGAATCAGGCTGAATTCATGCCCAGGAGCACTCTCCAGCCCACTACAATGGCCCCATTGACATCAAAACCTACCCACATCCTGCATCCCAAACCTTCCATCTCCAGGCCATTGACTACACCTCCCAGTGTATCAGCCCCGGGAATAGCTACTGGTACCAGTAAAACCTTGTGCCCTGTTGTGGTCTGGCCTTACCCAGCTCAGCCTGCAGCAGCAAGTGAGGTGACTGAGAGCCTTGCTCAAGCACTGTCTGGCACAGTTGGCCCCGTATTTTGGTGCTTGCCCCTGCACTGCTCCTGCCCTCTCTCCCACTGGCATAATTTTGAAATTCAGAGTGGCAATTTTCCCGGATGAACCCATGGGATTTACCAGGGGTGTCAGGAAAAAGAGAATTTGCCCCCTCCTGTTTTGCAATGGATGGAGACTACGGCAGAGGCTCCAGTTTAACTCTTTTCCTGGGATTATTTGAAAACCTGGAGAATTACAGCGAGACACCGACGACGCAATAAATTTTGCGAGCTGAGAGGTTAGACAGAAGCTGCTGCAAAGGCAGCATGGGAAGAGGCACTGCTGAACCAGTAACGTTTAAACTCTTCTGAATAAAATTCATAATAATCCTGGCAGTTTTATATCTGTCCATGACTTACAGTTAAAACCCCACCACGTCCCACACACCCTCACTGCTCTGTATGGCAATAAGATTACAGCGGAGAGCTGGACGAGCAGGGAAGAACGTAATTTAAATGCTGCTTCTTTGAAAACCGAGCCCTTCTTTTTAAAGCAGGTTCAGAAAAGGAAAGTACAAATAACACTCTCGAAAGGTGCTATTTTTTCCAGGGGTGGGATGGCAGGGCTGGCATTGAGCTGCCCTCCCTGGGCAGCAGGACTGTCACCCTGTCCCTGCCTGAGGAGGAGGGACGGGGCAGTGGGAGTGTGTCTCTGTCTGCTCCAGTGCAAGGAGTTAAGCAAACAAAAGCCATTTTGCAAACACGGACGGTCCAGAGGTACCCCCGGGATGCCGGGACAGGGCAGCCACTTGGCTCGGGGACATCGACCAGCCGGACCCCCAGCGTGGCTGGCGGGAGCTGCCCAGGGAAACCCCGCAGCCACGGGAGCTGGCGTTTTATCCTGTGCGTGCTGAGAGCCTGTCGTCACGGAGATTACAGCAAAAATCAGGTTAAAACCCATTTATCTGACCCAAGCGGAGCCCGTGTGCGTGTCCCAGGGGTGTGCAGGGGCGCGAGCGGGGCCGTCACCGCGCTGGTGGCTGCGAACGTGTCGCGATGTGCCAGAGAGCCCGACAAACCCCGGCCAGGCAGCTGCGTGTGGTGGGTAAGCCAGGGCATGCGGTAATTAAAGCAGCACACCTGGAAATAGCTCTTTCTGTAGCTCCCAGGCTTAACTAAACGAGTGAAATTTGCGCTGGCATAATTAAAGCAGTGTGGTTCAGGATCTTGTCTGCACTGGGGCATTACTTACTGCAGCTTGACTCTTCGCTCTCTGGGGGCAGCCCACGTGGAGGAATCCTCCAGCTCCAGCCCCTTCACGGCTCCAGGGCTTACTTCTTGCCATCGGGGTGCCCATTAACACCAGCCCATTAACACCAGTTCATTAACGGCAGCCTTCAAACCTGTCCAGCAGCACGATGGCTCCAATGTCCTCCCATAGCTCACTCTGGCATGAGGCTGTGATGGCAAAGCACAGGGCTCTTGACTGCTGTCCCTGGTCCCCTCTGGGGTCTTGTAAATCTGAAGGAGAAATCAGTATTTTTCCATTTATAGTCACTCATCTGAAACAATCTCTTTTTTTTTTTCTTTCTTTGTCCTTTAGGTGTTAAAACAATCCCAGACTCACTAGTGGCCAGATGGTTTTGGGGGTATTAATGGCAAGATCCTGCATCTGAGTGATCTGCTGGTGAAACTTGCCAGTGGAAAATCGGATTTGGAACTGCCATGGAGCATCATCCCCATGGCTGATGTGTCACAGCATCACACGGGCTCTGGCAGTGCCACCACCACTGTCACCATGCAGCAGCCACCAGCCCTGCAGCTGAGAAAACCCTGGGTGAATTCCCAGGAGATCTGTGCTCATTGGAAAATTCCTCTCCTTGCCTTTTTCCTTTCCTTTCTAAATCTGGATTAAACTGCTTTTCAGACTGAAGAGGTGACATCAAATACAACAGAGAGGAAGGAGGGGAAGCAGTGGAGGAAGGTCAGGGAGGTGGGGATGAGCAGCAGCTCTGTGCTGGTGCCCAGCCCTGGTCACAACACCCCAGGCACAGGGAAATTAATTTCCAAGTGCTTGAAACACCCATTTTATAAATCTCTGATCCCTGGCAGCTGTCAGTGAGAAATGGGGAGAATTACAGGGACAAAAAGGGCTCCAGCCAAGGTGGAAGAGCTCAGAAACACAGGGATGGCCAAGGAGGATGTGCCAATGGTTTCCTACCATCCAGCACCTCTTCGAAGCACTGAAGGCAGAGGGATTTAAATTGGGGATTAGGGAGGCTGCCCGGCTGTGATGATACACTCGGGGTACGGGAAGCGGAGCATCCCCAGTGCCAGAGGTTTTAACTGTAATTAGACCAACATCTGTCCAGCCACGGTCAGGGCTTGCGCAGTCACTGCACTGCTCCAGGCTGGGCTGGAGATTTCCCACAGGCTCCTCCTGCTCCTCTTTCCTGCAATTTCACAGATATCTGGAATTTTTTTTTTTTTTCCATCTGATGCTTTCTTCCTCTCCAAAAGATTAAATCTTGATTGTCAGGTACTGATGCAGCAGGCAAGTAGATTTCTCTGCCTAGTCCAAATGTCATCCTGGTAAAAATGCTAGTAATAAAAAATAAAAGAGAAAGGCCCCGCTATGCACTCAGGACTGTAAAAATATCCAAAAGATAGGTCTGGAATTTTGGAAACAATTGCAGCTCAGTGGCCAAAGGGCACTCTGGGGACTGCTGGGCCCAGCACAGATATTCACAGGGTGGGAAAATCAATAAGTTAAAAGAATTGCCTGTGTGCTTGGTCTTGAATTAAAAGGGAACAAACACAGACCTCCTCACCCATCTCAAATAGTTTTGGGGTTTAGTGTTATTTTCGACATTAGGGCAAAGAAGGAAATGCCCGAGAGAGGCGTAGTGGGATGGCATGATGATCCAGCTCCTGCTACATCCCTGTGGAGCTGCACTTGAGCTGTCCTGGCTCCTGGTGTTTTGGGACACTTGGGTTGTAAAAGGGCTCATCCTCAAGGAGAGGGTGCTGGGACAGGGAGGGACCCCAAGGATATGTCCGGGTGGCATCCATCCCTCATGACATGTCCACATGTGAGGTAGGAATCCTTCCTCCTCCTCTCCTGGTTGCTGCCACCATTCCACTTCTTGCAAGAGCACCATACCAGGGAAAAGAACTGGAGCCAAGAGGGAGCTGGTAATAAACTGTGGCCAACCCAACCCCACCCCTGGAACAGCAGGTTTTGGAAAAGCCGGTTACACCGGCGCTGCGTGGGGGACGTGTTGTCACCAGGCAGGGGGAGGCTCTTTCGGGTTCCCCCAAAGGAAGCACAGCTGTTGGTGTTGGAATGGTGGGTCCAGGGCTTGGCTTGGGATCAAAAACTGGACCCCAAGGAGAGCTGGGGGTCACCAGAAGGGAAGACCACTGTCTGCTTGCTGTGGTGGCTTTGTCAGATCAAACTCAACTCTTTTATTTCATCTCCAGGTCAGGTGATGTTCCCAAGGACCCAGCTGTGACTGGCACAGGATGAGACCCCCCAGTGCATTTTCACTTCCCAGCAAACCCTGTTGCACCAGAGCAAGCACTGGAAGCAGAGACAAAGGGAGAGAGAGAGGAACCTGGGGGTGGAGAGATGCAAAGATCAAACTAGCAGCGATTTCAAAATAAAATCCGACAACCCAGGGAAAACACGACGTGTCCTTGCTGAAGCTATCATTTATGCCAATTAAAAAAAAAAATTGGCATGGCACGAAGGAAGGCTGCGTGGTATTTCCTGAAAAGGGTGTGGGGAGCATCCTTGGAAAGCTGCTTTGCACAATGTGCTTGCTGTTTCCAGAAAAATAAAGTTTGCTGTGACCCACCTGTCCCTGAAAAGCAGCTATTTAGGGCTGGAACATGGTCAGCCCGAAGTCAGTGGCCGGGTCTGTCCTGACTGCAGAGTAGCTGGCACCTTCACCAGGCTCTGGGGTTTGGCACTTACCTGCAGCTCTTTAATTGCTGCAAAATGCCTCAGAAAAAAATGCAGGAGAGCTGTCCAAGCACCAAGTGCTCACGACTAAAGGTCTTTCCCCCACAGCTTTTGGCTGGTGGCCACTAACCCCCATGCCAGCCCACAGAACTGTGCTTGGCAGTGCCAGGACAGGACAACAGGGATTTTCTTCTTTGTCATTTTTAGGCTTTGGGAGCATTTTGACTCAGCTGGGAATCTGGGGGTTCATAGCTGGGCAAGCAGCAGATTTGCCAGAGAGATGGGTGTGGGAGTGATGGGTGAGAGCATCCCTGTGGGGCTGCAGAGGGGCTCTGCTGGGAAAGGAGGAGAGAACCCCTTGAAAAGGGATAGTTTTTGCCAGAGAAGGAAGTGGCTTAGTGTCCCCACATCCCCCAACAAGCTGGGTCCAGGACTCACAGAGCATGCTTGGGGCTCACCAAGGGCGTTCCTGGAAGTTTCGGCAGCGTAGCAAGACTTGCCAAAGCCTAATCTGCAAGCAAAGCTTACCTTTGGCATGGAATTTCAACGGGGGAGAGTGGAAAACAAACACAAACCCACAGATTGGGTGGGTTTTCTTTTGCCTGAGCCCTGCTCAGAAGCTGCAGGCAGGAGGTATTTGGGCAACCAGAGGGGATGCAGGGTTTTCTGGGAGGCCGCGATGCTGAAGAGAAGCAGCTCCACCTAGGGCAGGCTTTGCTAGAGCAGGGCCGACCTCAACACCACTTCAACCATCAACCATCATCTCTGTCAGGGAACGGCAGCTTCTGCTTCAGCCTGCAGCCAGCACCAGGGTCACAAGTCTTGGGGTCAGACTGGGGCTAAGAATTCAAAGTTTCCCTTTTTCACATAAAAAAAAAAACCCACACTCCAGTGCTTATTTTCTTTCTCGGTGAGGCTGGAAAATGGTTGGTAAAAAAGGCCATTGTCAGTAAATTGCCCTGTGCATCCTGCAAAAGCATCCCAAGACCCATGGTGGAGGGAAAACCTGCAGGGACCAAAATATCACAGCAATAAAGCCCCACTCTATGTGGACAAGACCCTTAGGAAAAAAGGTAGTTAAAGGCAAAGCAGGGTTTTACAGAGCCCTGGATGCGTCTGTATTAGTCCCATAAAAATCAGCTGTTGGGGAATATCGGCTTCCCTGCAGGAGACAGCAGGAGAGATGCTAACCTGGTCTCGTTTTGAAAGCTGCTTATTAGTCCTCATCAAACATAATTATACTTCAAAGCCAAATGAGATGTCCAACTGAATTTTGAACACACGTTAATGTTTTTAAATGTGAAAAACCCCAACCAAAACCCATTTATTGAATCCCAGCCAGGCTCCAAATGTTAAAATAGATGCTGCTAATGGCTCTGGGAAGGGGGGGCCACAGCTTCATTGCAGCTTTGCCAATTAAATGGTTATTACTGACCAATTAGGCAGAAATCAACCTGGTGTTCAATGATATCTGATTAAGGAGGTCCTGCAGATCAGCCTTGGTTATTAATCAGGGGAAAGAAACACCTTCTCCCCACCAGCCCCTTTGGGATACTTGGACTGGGCAGGGTTTGTGTCCACCTTCCCCGTGAAAACCCCCATTTCTTCCAGCACTACCATTCTCCTGGGGGAAACATCTCAAGGACCCACCCAGGCAGGGCGAAACCTTTCAGAGCCAGGAAGGAAATGGGAAGGAAATGAGGGAAAAGGGGAAAATGAGCCACACACAGAGGGTGGTTTCTCTCCCCTGCAGCTCACAGGTTGCTGCTGCCCAGCACATGCTGGGCCATGCCCATTCACAGGCTTTTCCAAATATTATCCCAATATTTTCTTTCAGTTCCCAGATAAATGGGCCTCTTCAGCGGGCTTTAAGCCCGCTCTGTTCCAACATTTTCTTTAAAGCAGCAGAGGAAGCGTTTGAGTTACACAGAGCTGCTGAATCCTGCTTTCAGGGCTGAGCTGAAAGGGGCTTCCAGGACAAAATAGGGGCAGTGTTGGGCTTCTTCCTTGTTTCATCAGGAAATATGAAGGAGGTCACATCGCCCCTTCATCTTAATTTCTTCCTGCCTCTTCTCCCTCAGTGTAGTCCATCTTTCCCATGCTTTCCTGTGGTCTTCACAGATTTCTGAGCATGTTCCCAGCATTCCATGGCACCCTGTGGGCAAGTGGGAGCATCTACCTGCAGAGCATCCCCTCACTGAGTATCCCTGAGCCATGGGGAAGCTCCAGGGGACCCTCATATCTGCTGTGGGGCTGGGACAGCAAGGCCACAGCACCCAAGAAAGCTGAGGAAAGTGCCTATGCAACAGCCTGAAGGTGATGGAGCCAGACATAAGATAGGAAAGTACAAAAAAGAGCAAACCTTTTGGAAAATTTCAGCACAAAAAGCCACTTCCTTCCGAGAACTGGATGCAGCTCCATCCAACCAAAATTATACTGGATGGAGGATGTTGCAAGCCCAGGAAGACTGGCATGGTTGAGCAGGGAATGGCTGCTCTCCACCTTGTCCCAGGTGAGGAAGAGGTGCCTCTGGATGCTCTGGGTGGCTTGTACAGCCCAAGGGAGGTGGGTTTTGGGCAGTGCTTGGGCAAGACCAAACAGTCCTTGATTCAACAGCTGGTGCTCACTGGGTCTGGAGGCACCGAGGGAAGTGATGCTCCCTGGGTGCTGAGACACGTGGGGTCCGTGTGGACTCGTCCTTGGGAAACGCCACTAATAAGGACAACAAACCTGCGATGCGCAGGAGCATCCCCAGAGCAATGCCCGAGGGGTCCAGTGTTGGTAACGGCATCCACCCCCAGCCCTCAGTGACTGGGGATGGGACGTGGCACTGCTCCTTGTTCCCAGCTGGGCTCCCGGAACTGGAAGGGTTAACATCCCCTTTTCCAGAGCTGCGGGATGGGGCAGAAGGAGGCAAAAAGCCCCAGGGTCCGTGGTGGCCCCTGCCTGTACCCATCCTCCAGAGCAGCGCAAAAGCTGCATCAGCGCGTTTCCTCCCACTCTTCCTTTACCCCGGAGCATCCCTCGGGCTCAGGGCAGGAAAATCCTCCGCAGGGCCGTGCCACGGGTGTCTGGGTGCAGCCGGGGGCGTGCGGGATGCGCCACGACCCCTCGAGCCCGGAGAGCTCCATCCCACCGCTGTCCTCGGCCCGTCCCGCGGCGGCCGGTGCGCCGGGCCGGCACTAGGTGGGGATGGCACCACGCCGCGGGGAGGAGGAAGGGCGGGAGAAAGGGCAGAGGCTGCTGCTGCTGCTGAAGCTGCTCGGGGAGCCCCGGGAGAACGGGATGGGCTGAGAGGGGCAGAAGGGAAAGGGCTGAGGGGAGGGATGGGGCAGGGATGCGGGCGGTGTGGCAGGGATGCTGGAGGCAGTGTGACAGGGACGCTGAATGTTGCAAGTGACCCAGTAGCACATCAGGGTGCTGAGATGGGTATTATTGTAAAGGCTGTGGCTGTCAGAAAGTCTGAGCCCCTCCCAGGCTCATAATGGTTATTACTGACACTAATTACATTTTGCAGTTTTAAAAAGGAAATATTTCCTTCATGTTCTTCTCAGCCAGACCTTAGCCTGAGTCCCACAGCTTGTTTTATCCATGTGCCTGTGCAGGATCATCACTAAGGTGGGACACTGGCACAGCCATGACCTGGGCAGTTGGTCACCAAGGTCCTGGCCTCATTGGAAAGGCTGGGAGGTGGCTGCAGTACTGGGAGAGAGAAGCAAAGTGCTCGTGGCCCCAGTACCAAAGAGGGATGGATCCATGGCAGGAGGAAAACCCCACCCCAAGGGAGTGTTTCACATTTCCTGCCTCCCCTTGGCTGCTCAGGCATGGGCAATACCTCTGGAATCTGTTGGACACAACAGGCCAACACGATAAACCTGCATGTGAAAGGGTTTACTTGCTGTAAATTCTCCAGAATTCACTTGATCCAATCCTACCTCATGAGTCACCACCAAATCCAGGGCACAGCCACAAATCTCCCTCTGTCCACGCCAAGGCTCAGCGCGAGTCTGCAGCCGCTACATGAGGCATCTTCAGGGAAAGCATCACCCTGAGGTCCTGATCCAGGAGACAGGATTTTCCCAGCCTCCTCACACAGGGACCCAAGCACTGGCAGCAGGGACCAAGGATGCTCTTGGTCATCAGCATCTGCAGGGAAACTCAGAGGTGAGAAACAATTGCTGACGCTTCTTTTTCCACAAAATTTTGGGGTGTCAGTCTCACCAGCTTGCTTGGTACACAGACCACAGGCATGGTCAGGTTTTCCCTACATTTTTGCTTCATGTCTCCCCCACAAAAAAACCAAACCAAACTAAATCCCGCAGCACATCTGTCAAAATCCATGTTCACAACAGAAACGGTGGTTCAGAATCAGCCACTTGGGTCTGTGCCCTCGAACAAGGGGACAAAGGAAGGCAGCATCACTGGGACAGGAGTATAAATCAGATTATTGATTTAAATGTAACCACTGATTTAACCCCTTCTGCTGCTTCCCTGTGTTCCCCACATGCTCATCCAAATGACAGAGAACACCATTTTAGCCAAACTTCATGGCCACTCACAGTGCAAGTCATTGGTGCCCAAAACCCACGCGTCCTTGCGTGCTCAGGAACAGCTGGCATGTACCCAGATGCACAGAGGGCACCTGCCAGCCTCAGAGGTGGCACTGGGCACAACCAGGAGCAGGATTTGTTCCCAGGAATAAGGCAGGGTGGCAGGCAGGGATGTCAGAATGGATGTGGCCGGGGAGGGCCCTGAGACCAAGAGCACACAAAACAGCATCACATTACCTGGTGTCATCAGTGCCACAGGTGCCAGATTACACTTCTCTGAGGGTTTTTGTCTTACTGTGGTAAAAATCAGGTTCTGAGGGTATTATGACATACATATATTTTATATATATATATATATGTATGTATCTCAGCAGCTCCAGGAGGACCCCAGTATTGCTTTACACAGAGGAAAGCTGGTGGCTGCGATGCACCCAGAGATGCCGCCTTACCTTAAACCTATCCAGAAAAATCCCTGCAGCACCTTCAGGGCTGCAGCCTCACCTTCTCAAAGTGACATGCATGGAGCAGAGGTGTTACGGGGAGCTCCCTGGCCTAGACTGAGTGGGGAGGCAGCGGGAGGTCAGGACTGTGGTGCAGGAAGCAATTCCCCCCAAGCTCAGCCTGGTTTGAAAGCCCAGCAAGCACTAACACTAACAAACAGTCAGTGTGTTTATATCCCACCTTCCTGCCGGAGAGTGGGGGTTATTTTTGGCATATTTTGTCATTGTTGGAGACGTCAGTGAAGGCTAGGAGCAGTGCAGAGCTGTTGGGAAAGCCCAGAGGCGACTGCCCCAGGCACAGGGTGATGAGATGAGGGATGTGGGAAGCGGCTCTGAGCCATTTACACAGGGATTGGGTTTTGCCCACAGGATGTGAGACTTCTCTGGCTTCACAAGACCTGGGGATTAAAAGAAGAATGGACAGTCCAAGCCATCTCCTATTCCAGCCCCACACTGCTCCCACTCACCTCATGCAGCAGTGGAGCAGAGAGTCATCCTGAGCCTGAGCCCACCAGGTTCTTCACTCCTTCCCAGCTGTCCTGCCTGTGCACAGACTGTGGACATCACCTGGACACCAACAGCAATGTTCTGGCATCACTGGGCACCTCTCCCAGACTGCACCCACTGCCTTTTGGCAGAACTTGCTGCTAACACTGATCTAAAACAGAAAGGAAGAAAGGAGCACAAAGCAGCATCACTCATAGCCCACTTGCCATTGTGCCACATGGCTTAGCCACATTCCTTCAGCTCACTGCTGGGTTTCAGATCATTTAAACCACTCACCTCCCCAATTTTTCCCCAGCAAGTGACCTCCTTACCCACACTTTTGGATCTGCTTTGTCCCTCCTGTGAGCACCAGATGTCCTCTGCAGGACTGCTTTTCCTTACAAAACCAGCAAGATCAGCAGGGAGAGCACATGAGCTCTTGCAAGCACTTGCAGGCTGATGGCTCTAGCAGATAGCTGGGTCTTCTCTTTCAAACATGTAACTAAAATAGGGAGCATGAGCAGCTGGAAAGCCCAGGTTTGATTTGGGTAGAAACTTGGACTGGTATCAGCCAAGAGGAAACAGGTAAAACTAGGACTTTAGCAGGTCAGGAGCTACTGGCCAAACCCCAAACCAGATATGTGAACTCTGACTGCTCCACCACAGCAGGGATTATGGCTGGAAACACCATCCTTTCACATGGTTTGTGTATAAAACACAACATTTAAGCCCAGAATGAAGAGAGTTCTTCCATGTTAGCCCCACATCTGTGGTCTCGCATCTCCTTCAGCCTTTACTGCTGTTAATTCCTTGTGCATCACCCAAGGATGTGGCCACCTTCACAGCTCTTGTCTAGCACACAGGGTTTAGAGGGCTGTGCTCCACCTGAGAACTGGTTTATCCCCACAAACACATTGCAGCTGTGAGGAGAAGGTGCCATGGGCTCTACTTGGCATCAAGAGCCTGAATTGAACCCTGTCCCTGAGTATCCATTCAGCACTTTTTCTGGGCCTCTTTATTTTAGAATTAATGAAGTAGGTGAATAACCAAATAGATGAAATTAAGAACATCCACATTAATTTGCTGTGCACATGAAGGGGTCGAGGATTTCACCTCCAGCTCAGGGCAGGATCCCTGTGGCCACCCTGCACCCAGCACTGGCTTCCAGCCTCACCGGAGTGTCCAACCCCTCCTCCCCAAAGATGAACAGATAACAGAGCAACTGCCATAATGAGTCTCTGTCCTTCCAGCCCTGCTGAAAGCAATTAATGAAGCTGAGCACTAATGAACTTGGCTTCAGAGCAGCCCAGAGATGGGTTATTGCCATTTGAGGTGGAGGAAAACCAAGGCAAGAGCAGGTGGAGTGGCTGACCCTGGTCACAGAGTACCTGGAATTGGATGTAGGAGCCAGAGCTCCCTGCCTGGAGCAGGGAAAGGATGGCAGGTAGACACGAGGGCAACCACAGCTTTCTCATGTGGTGTCTGTGGCTGGAGAGACTGGTTTGCCCACATTTGGGATGGCAGGAGGGACTCCCCACCCATTCCAGTCCTGTCTCAGCCTTGAGTGGCTTTGGGGAAGGTGTGCCTCTGTGGTCAGAGCTCCCGACACCGACATCCTCCTCTTCATCCTGCCTTCCAAGTTTTGCAAGACCCCAGATGTGGACAATGAGGTATGGAACAGGAGGCCCCATGGCTCCTCTTGCAAAGAAACTTCCTCAGTTTGTGACTCACCAGCCCACCCTCCTCAGTGTCACTTGTGACTCTGTTTCACTTTGCTGCATCAGCATTCACCATGTCTTATCAGTGAAGAAGCCAACAGGGCAGTCTGACCCAGCTGCAGACATGTGCCCAGTGTCTCTCCCTGCAGCACTTTTGGACTAACCTCCATGTTCTTCTGCACTGAGCATCGTCTTAGAGATGACAGGTCCCCTGCAGCAGCAGCTCCTGTGTTCCTGCTGGTGGGATCACTGTGGGTCTCTCCAGGTCTGCCTGCAAGGGTGAGGATGGCTGATAAATCCCAGGGATGTGGCCTCTGCATCACATGCTCTTACAGCACACATGTCCTCACATGCACGTTGATGGCATGCTAAAAATATTCTCCACTTTTTGACCGATTAAAATTTTCCAGGAGAGTTGGAACCACAGCCCACACCCTATCTGTACAGCCAGAGGTTTCCCCTCAACTTCCCCAGCCCTGCTGGGAAAACAGGCATTACTGAACAACGTTTCTGGTACTTTGGGTCTTTTTTTGGTCGTTGTAAAAGCCTGGCTAAATTATCACCTTTTTGCAATAGTTCATTTTGTGATAAATCCCAGAGCCAAACTTGGCACTGTGACACCCTGTCTCACTCTCACGCTCCCACCGAGAAGGCTGTGGGTGAGCTGGGATGCTCCCGCTCCCCACCCAAAGCCCCATTTGGATGGCTTGGAAAATCAAACAAAGAAAATATGTTTTTAAACCAGCTCTCACCTGGTGTTAGGCAGCAGAGAGCTAACCCTGGCTTGGTGACAGCTCTGAATGATGTCCAGACACGATTTTCTTGTACCTTTCTGAGGTGTCTGTTGTGCTGGGTAAAGGGGGAATCTGAAGGATGCTCACAGCCCTCCTGGCCACTGGCCAGGCCCCTCTGTGCCATCACTGACATTCATGGCAGCGTTTTCTTTGCCCAGTTTGGCTCTTGACCATGGCACAGAAGCAGGGGAGGCCACAGAAGGTGTTTACACAACAACAGGATCATCTCAGTGAGACCAGAGCCTTTGCCAAACCCAGAGCTAAGCTGATAGGAAGGAGATGTCATCAGTGAGTTTTTGCTAATTATCACTAATAATTATATGTGTGTAGTTTCTCTTAGGAGCTCCAGTTCTGGCTCAGCACCTGCTGGTCTTGCAGTTCTGCACAAGCAGACCAAACTGGGGGGTCCTGCAGGTGAGAGGGGAGGGTGGGCAAGTGCAGTGCCTGATCAATGCCCCGATCATGGTGGTCGGCATGAGGGATTCCCCCTCTCGATGTTCTCTCCCCACTCACACCAGTGATGTCCAGTTAGACCCTGTGTGTCCTCCCTTTGCTTTTCTGAATGTGTTTGGTGCCTCAGCCTCTTGTCAAACCCAGCACAGCTATCAGCTTCTCCCTCCCATGTGGGATGTCTTTCTGCTGACATGGCAATCATTTTCCTGTCAACACGCCTTGACAGCACCAGGATTTCTCATTTCAAGTCCTGCTGTGTCCCAGGGTGATTCCTGGCTCCTCCATTAACCCCTGGCCCTGCAGAACAGGGGTAGCCAGCCCTGATGGATGCTCTGGTATCCCTTCCTCCTCTGGTTAGCAGAAGCTGCCTCCTGTTTTTCCTCCCAGCACTTGCCATACTTATGCAGAAGAGCATTTAACCTGGAGGTAGAGGGTGTCAGACTTTTCTTCTCCTTTCCTTCTTATTTTCTCAGCTGAGAACAATGGAGAAAAGGTTTGCAGAGGGAGGTAATGTCTTTTTTTAGACTGACTGAAATAATTAGAAGAAAAACCAGGCAGGCTGTTGGGTACATGAGCCCTCCAGCAGGCCTGAAATAGCTGCAGAAGTCTGCAAAGCTGAATACCACTGGAGAACAATAGCTCTGAGCATGACTAGCTGTGTTAACCAGTTCTGCCACCAAAGACCATGCCCCAGCTGTTTTCCTTGGGCAAATGGATGGCATCACCCCTCTGCCAAAATCCAATGTCCAGAGACCACCCTGTGGCCAGGAGCCATCGCTGTGGCTGAGGGAGCCACGTTGCTACACGGACCTGAGCCCTGGGCATTGCTCCACACCAGCTTTGTGGAGCATCCCTCATCTCTGCACCCTGTTCCTCATCACACTGCTCCTGGGACCTGAGCTGACCCCAGCCCCAGGGACACTGTCCCATCCTGGACCTTGTCTGACCCTGGGGACTCTCTGATTTTCAGGGACACTGTCCTACTACAGGGATCTCTGGGGATCCTGAGTGGTCCCAGGGGAACCTATCTGATCCCAGGGGACCCTGTCAGACCTCAGGGACACTGCCTGACTCTTGGGACCAGCTGATTTCAGGGACTGTCTTACAACAGGGGTCTGGCCTGATCCCTGGGAACCCTGCCTGACCCCAGAGACCTTATCTGACCCCAGGGACCCTGTCTGACTCTGGAGATCCTATTGAACCCTTGGGACCCCGATGGACACCAGAAACCCTGCCTGATCCTGGGGACCTTCCGATTTCAGGGACTCTCTGATTTCATGGACAGTGTCCTACCACGGGGGTCCGACCTGATCCCTGGTGACCCCATCTGACGCTGAGGACCTCTCCCACCCCAGGCTCCGGGGTATGCTGTCATCCTCGGGTATCCTGTCCCACCCCACGGTCCATGTCCCACCCGGGAGCCGCCGTCTGAGCGCAGGGACCCTCTTCATCCCGNCATGACCGTCCGCCCGGAGCCCAGCGGGGCAGCGGGGCGCTGGCCGAGCCCCTGAGCGGGCGGCGAGCAGCCATGGAGCAAGTGAGTCCTGCCGGGAGCGGGACGGGGCCGGGAGTGTCCCCGGGACGGGGCTGTCCCCGGGCCGGGGTTGCGGGACCGCCGGGGCGGTGCGGGGATGGGGCGCACCCGGGGCCGGCCGGGAGGAGCGGCCGCCGGGGCGGAGGGACCGCAGCGGCCACTTCGGGGTGTTTTGGGGTGTCCGCCGGCGCTGGGACATCCCGGCCCCGCTGCGCCCGGGGGACAGCGGTAGAGAAGCGGGGATGGGGGGTCCCCACGCCCTGCAGCCCCCGGAGCGGGTCGGGCACAGCCCCGGCAGCGCATCCCCGCAGCCCTCGGGATGTCGGAGCGGGCCGGCCGTGGAGCTCGGGCCATCCCGTGTGACTCCCGCTGGGGTGGTGTTGGGGTGTTGTCCTGCCCTGCTGCAGCCGGGCCTGGGTCAGGCAACCGGCTTGGACATGTCCACGCACCTCCAGCCTTCCCCACTCCTGTCCTCCTCCTCTCTGTTTGGGACGGCTCTAACTCGGAGAAGCGAAGCGGTGCTTCTCCTGCACACGTAGTTTTTCACGTCCGTGGGATGACGCCCCGATAATCCATCCCTGCGTGGATTAAGATGCCACAAATTTGTTAGCAAGTTAAACAGGTCGTTTTCTTCCCTCGTCTGGCCACGCAGTTATTCCTGGTTCCTCTCCTTGAATGAGGTTTTGCTGCTCATGCACAAAGAAAGCTCCCGGTAGGACGGGCTGCCCGAGGACTTTCAGTATATGCGATCCCGGTAGCTGTGGGTTGTCTCTCCCCCCTCACACCCCCTTATTTCAGCTCCAAACACTCTGTGGCAAGAATGAAAGCTCTTTTAAAACAGCAGGGAGACGGCAAGGCAGCCCAGGTCGGTAGTGGCTGAGAGTTGTTATTATCCGCTGGCATCCATGAAATTAATCCACAGCAGAAAAACTCCTTCCAGCTGGCAGCCACCGGCCAGAGGAGCTTCACACCCACCCCAGCATCGACCCACTGTCTCAGTGGCCACTCTTCTTTAAGGATAAAGATCCTTCAGGAGTCACCTGGGGAAAGGGGTGTCAGATGCAGTTCCACAAGCTCCACGTGGATCTGAGCAGTTTATTTCTAGTGAGACAGTTCTGCTCCTGTGAGCTGTGGAGAACTGGAAGTGCTAGAAAAGGAGAAAAGGAGGGGAGGTGTGGGGATGCAGGTTGTCTCCCAGAGGATGTTCGTGTGTGCCTTGCTAGAGAGGAGTGTGTGGTAAGTGAGCTGCTTGCTTTAAATGAAGTTGCTGTAACTGGCCAAGGCACTTCTGTGCACTGTATGTAACTTTAAAAGTGCCACTGCAGTTCAACTCTTGGGGTTTTTTCTTTTGTTGGAAGACATGAAGAGTATGTGGGCCCATAAAATACAGGGCAGGGGAGGGCAGAAAGAACTGCCTAATTGTTAAATAAAAAGCCATCCTGTCCCCCTAATTTGGGGTCTCTGCTGAGCTGTGAAATGTGAGGCTAAACAAGCTGGAAGAGTGGAACTTGTGTTTCACTTCTAATGCCACCATGATACAAGATGCAAAACTGGCTCCTTTGGATTGGTTTTGGGAGCGATGCCTTTGGTGTCATCCAGCCCTGGAATCTGTTCGTCCTTTGTTTACGCTGGCTCACTTGGCTGATGTCAGAAGGGTTCTTCTCATGGATTTACTGCACCATCAGGAATGAATCCAGCCCAAGAACATCCCAGGAAGAATATCTTAGTGTTTCTTGCAAGATGCTTGCATATAGCTGAGTTAACAACAGCAACTGATGTCCCTCACCTTCCCTCTCCTGAGCTGCTCAGGTGGGGCTTGAAGTCACAGATCCTCTGTGTGGATGCTCCTGGAAGTCTTGCCTGGTGTGGAGGGAGCCCCATACATGTCTACATTTAGGCAAGTGCCTCCAACCAGAGCTCTGGAGTGGCCTGGGGAGAGGGTGAGCTCCAAGGCCACCCTTCAGTGCCATGGAGGGGACGTGATGTCCCCAGAAGGCTGGAGAGCTGATGAGCCAGATCCCAGAGCAGCTCAGCCTCCTGCAGTGGTGCCAACATGAGCCCAAACTCTACTGGGACAGGTTGCTTTCCAGAGGCAGATGTGCTGGGCCTTCACCAGGAGTACCTCTATTTTAAAAACAGAGCAGTGTTCACACTGCAGAGCAGAGCATGGATATGCATATTTACCATGTGATTTCAGCCTTTCTGCCAGGTGGGAAAAAAGAACAGCAAAAATTCATCTGCCAAGCAAAAAGGAGCCTTAAAGAGTAAAAGTATTTTGGCAATGGTTGGTCTGGACTCACTCAAATAAACTCTTCATGCAGCTACATCCATTCAAAACTGTTACGAGGGAGGTTACAAGTCTGCCCAGTTATCTAAAAATGACATCAAAAGGGTGCTCTATCAGGAAACCAGCAGGTCTATATTTGTGCAGGAATTGGTGTTTGCTGAAGTCGCAGATCTCAACTGAATACAACTTCCTGGCAACCTAAAGAGTCAAGTTTAAAAAAACCCCACACCACACAGTCCCCCTCATTTCCCGGAAAACTTTTTGGTGCTCAGTCATCCTGTGTTGTGGCCATTTCAGACACAGCTTGGTACAACTGCAATAACTTCTGCAAAAGGCAACAAGGATGTTACAGCTTTCAGCCTGGTTTTCTTTCAGGTGAAACACAGTTTATTTGAGTTTCTTGTTCCCAGTCTGCACCTGAGCCTACCTGCAAAGCCCAGCCTCTTCCTGACCTTAGCAGGGATCAGAATGAATGTGGGTGCATGGGGTATTTAAGCTGCTTTTCCTATTTTTATGGGTGCAAGCTTCCTCTTTGGAATAACCACTCTCACCGATGGCAGCTGCTGTCCAAGGGCGTGCTCGCTAGGAGTCTGGTGCACAAAAACAGATTCATTAGCAAGGCTCTCCTCAGAATTTTTGGACCTCATCCGTACATACTCACTCTGTCCTGGACATGGGAGTGTCCAACTCCAACTCCTTTCCATGCATGTGGGATTTCCTCATGTTATGAAACATGGTGTCTGAGCTCCAGCCAGTCCAGTTTGTGCAGCGAGGGGCATTTTGGGATGTCTGGGGCTCTCCTTTGTCACGCATCCTCTTTTTGTGTGCTGGCTTTCTGCAGCAGGATTGCTGCTATTAGAGATGAAGGTAGGGAGAAAACCAAGTCTGGGGGATCGTGGGGTTCCTGGAAGGAGGTTGGAGGATTTGGGCTTGGCCTCTCCTGACGAGTCACAAGGTTGGCAAGGTGTTTTTGTAGGGGGATTTGGCTCAGCAAGGGATCCCCCTCACCTTACTCCAGGGAAAGAGGCTTATTGAGAGGTCTGTGGGGTGTTGGGAGCAGCAGGGTGCTCCAAGGGAGGGGATACAGGGATCCTGTCTCTGCAAAGGTTCTTCCAGGACAATGGAGAGAAGGAAAGCTCTCATTTTTAACCAGTCTGCTGGTGAGGGCATCAGCCAGTAAGCCTGACTGCCCCTGCTCCCTGTCTCAGGTTTCCTGTCTCTGTTTGATGAGAATATTGATATTGGATATTTCTGATTTTTTTTCAAAGCAGGGAAGTTCTGCATCTCCTGGTTTTTACCAGGCCTGGAAATCCAGCAGCATCCCAGTGCAGGATGCTGGAGCTCTCTGTGCTGCTGCAGGCAGGTGACAGCAGGCTGTGACAAACAGCAAGGAGCTAAAGGCAGGACAAAAATCCACCCCCACTCTTGGTGCTGCCTTCTCTGCTGGTCCTTCCCTCTGCCTGCAAACCATGCAGGAGCCTGCTGGGAACATTCAGTGCAGATAGGATGAAGTCCTGGCCCTCGTGCTGTGGATTTGCCCATGGGAATTGTTTTGGGGACGATGACCAAATGTGCAGACCTAGAGGAGAAGCTTGTGGAAGTGGGCTAAAATATGAGTGTTGTACTGGTGCCAGCAGGATTCATTCTGCTGAGATCCATCAGAGAGCTGGAGGAACAAAGATGAGGGGAAGGTGCTTGTTTTCAAGCTGCACTTGGTACACAAGTGAGCAGGGGGTACCTGCACAGAGAAGGGAGCAGAGGAGCAAGGTGGACTTGCTGCCATCCCAACAGTGTTGCCAGGGGTGGTTGGCATCTGTGCCCACTCCCCAGTCCAGTGGGAGCTGGTTGAGTTTTCCTCTGGAAGGTGCCAGTTTTTCCCTTGTGACATGATAGGGAGGGACTATGTTTGGTGGGTGCCAAGATCTTCTCTGGGCAGGCTTTCTGATGATGGAAAGTGCTTTGTGTGTAATTCCTCCTCCCTTCTCTTCTTGCAGGATACAAAGGAGGAGGTGTCAGAGAAACCAAAGGCTGCTCCAACTGCAGAGAAATATGGCTGGATTAAGAAAAGCAGTGGGGGACTCCTGGGACTGTGGAAGGATCGTTACATCCAGCTACGGAAAACACAGCTCGTGGTCTATGAGGACGAGGTATGGTCACAGCTAATGGCTTCAGTGAGGGTCAGGATCAGGCCCTTGGGGACATGTGTATGTCTCTGTGTCTTTCACTCTTCCCTGCAGCCCATTCCTTTCAAAAGGGCTTCTTCCAGTTTTCTCCAGAAAAAGTAAACGCTGTAAAGGAAGAGTTAGCAGCTGTGTTTTTGAGTATATTATATATAATAAATATTTTAGCCAGTAAATATTATGACAGTGCCATTGCCAAAGGAAAAAAAAAGTGGGGCAGGACATCCTGTGAGAAGGTGAAGGGAGTAAAGCTTCAGGCGGAAGCAGGATATGTGCAATGTGGTTTTGGCTTTTGAAGGATAAAAGTGGATTGTAGCAGGCTGACTTCCCACCTGCTGCTTGAGGGGATGGCAGGCAACCCCGCAGCTGTTTGGCACCCCTCAAGCAACTCAAATTGTTGCTAATCAGACTCTTCAGGGTTTCTTTTAGCCACTGATGGATGCAGGGCGAGACTGTGAGTGTTTGCTGTCCTCCTTAAGCAGGGACAGTCTGGATTTGGCTCATCTTTTCCCTTTACTTGAGCCAGCTCTGAGCAAAGGACCCCTGGGAGCCTTGTTCTGGACTTCCCTAGATAAACTGCATGCCTTAAGTTCATGGCCACGATTAGAGCTGTTTCCAGACAAATGAGAAATAAGAGCCAAGTGAAATCTGTGCTGCATTTGCAGACAAGAATGAAAAGTGCAGAGCTGGTCCTGCTGGGCTGCAAAGGTAGCTCTTTCCAGACCCAGGCCCTCAGTTCCTGGGCTGGAAGCAGTTTCTGCAAGAGCAGACTTTGCCCCAAAACTCAGAAATTGCAGTGCAGAGCACAAGCTAGCAGCAGGAGAGGTTTGAGATGAGGGGTGGGTAAGTCTGAGCCCCACTGGTGTGTGGTGGCTCAAAGTCTGTATGTGCAGTAGGATGGGGGAGTGTGGTCTGCACAAGGACCCAGGGGGGTCTGGGTCATGTGTGGGCATCAGGATGATATGCAAGCAAAATCCTGTAGTGCATCATGTGCAGTGTGTTGAGGGAAGAAGAATGGGGAAATGTCTCAGCAGCTGCATTGCTGTGATGATTTCAGGAACAACAGGACCAACAGTGAGTTTGGTTCTCTTTTTTTAAACACATACTATTGCCTAATAAAGAAGAATTGTTATAAACAGATTAGGTTAAAGGGTATTACCTCCTCCTTTATGCTGAACCCTCCTGCTCTTCCCAAATCCCAAAGCTTTCCGGAGGCATTTGTTCTTAGCTATGAAATGTCATGGAGAGTGCAGGATTAATGACAGGAGAAGTCAATGTCAGGTGATGAGCAGCTCGGAAGGCAGGAAAAGCAGGGGGGTTTTCATACACACAGGGATGTAGCCTGGTCCTGCAAACTGTTGACTCTCTGCAGATCATTTCCCAGTGCTCTGGACACCTGTTGACTCCAGCTGAAGCTTCAGGAACTTGCAGATTCAAAATCTTTAAACATGACGTAGGTTTTTTTGTAAAGGGCATGCCTTTAAAAACCAAATACATGGAGGCTCTCATTACCACAAGGGAAAAGGAGGCTTTTAAAGTAAGATTAATTTTCACAGACATTCAGAAGAAGGAAAAATCCCGATCATTTAAAGGGTTATTTTATTATCTCAACAAGGAAAATGGCATTTGTAACAACCAGGCATAATGTTTTCTGGTAGCCTGTGGATTGTGGTAACATCCTGTAATAAATTGCATCTGTAAGCTACAGTAGCTGCAAGGTCCCATTATTGTAAATAAGGGATCATGTTAATATCTATAGGCTATTAAACTGGCTTACAGTGAAGTCAGATGTCTTAGGAGAGGAAATTGCTGCAAAATTATCTGGTAGCACAATAGGATAGCATGTGATCGTGCAGACTTACTACAGGGGAACCAAAGGAAATGACAATTTTCTGCACTCAGGAGGGGTCTTGTTGCCACAGAATTGAGGCAGTTCGTGTTTATGACTGTATTTATCTTCCTTTATCGTGAGTCAGGGCAGTGTGGTTGTCTCCATCTTACACTGGGGAACTAAGTTTTTGAGATGAGAAGGGCCAATGTCTAAAGAAGGTCTGTGGTGCAGTGTGCTATGGTGGTTTGTATTTCTGGAGCTGAAGGTGCCATTTTCCCCCAGGATCTACTGCAAATACCTCTTTTGTCTCCCCCTGGAGAAGGACACAGAATCCCAGACCATCCTCAGGATGAAACATCTGAAAATGTGGTTGCTCAGTGCTTGCTGAATTGGAGCCCTAGAAAAAGAAAGGAGAGGAAACCTCAGGCAACAGAAATATAGGCATATTTCCTCATGCCTCCTAAATTAGACTTAGATGGGTTAAACGGGAGGAAGGTCAGCATCCATGTGGGCGGGAAGGCTTAGAGGCTGAGCATTTCAGCTGGCCTAAACCCATCAGATTTCCAGGAACTCAGCTAGTGCCTTGGACTCACTGTGCTTTTATCAGCCCCTCCTGTGTCCAGCCCTTCACCAAGAGGTGCTAATGTTGCCTTTAGCAGTTGTTTCCTATGCAGGCCACCCTGTTGATGCAGTTTGCCTGAGCCTGGCTGTGCTTGTAGCTGAGGTTTAGGTGCAAAATATGAGCAGAGGGGACGGCCAATACAAGAGACAGGCAAGAATGTTGTACTGTGTCATGGGAAAGTACAGTCTGAGCAGCACACAAATACTGTATTTATCATCATCTGTAACAATCTCCTGGAACGTGCTCCTGACCTGCCCTGGGAGTGTGTTCCCCATGTTGCATTTGTTAGTCAGGCTCTGGGTTTGGTTTAAAGCAGAGCCACCTCCTGCAGGCAAATGGCAAATGGTTATTGTGTTACCTGGAGCAGATGGGCTGAAAGTCATCCCACCCGGCTTCAGGTTTCTTTCAGCGGAGGGGAAATGAAGGGAAATGGATTTCTTGTTATCTGCTGTGCTTCCAGCTCCAGTACCCTACATCTGTACCCTCACCTAAATGAAGACTCAATTAAGCAAGATGTTTGTATGATAATTACATACCCAAATGTCACAAAAGGAGGCACCGGTGCAAATATGGGGTGCTTGGATCCTGAGAAACTACTGTGCAGGTCCACACAGAACCAAGCAGGTTATTTTCTAATGGGATTTCTTGTCTTCTTGTCTCTGCACATTCTTGCCAGAATATAAAAAAACCTACAGAGAGCATCTGAAGACCAGGCAATGC
This sequence comes from Campylorhamphus procurvoides, assembly GCA_013396655.1. Lineage (NCBI taxonomy): Eukaryota > Metazoa > Chordata > Aves > Passeriformes > Dendrocolaptidae > Campylorhamphus > Campylorhamphus procurvoides. The sequence goes on from WBMV01009267.1 coordinate 66,733, forward strand.
TATGGAGGGACTAAACAGATCAGTATCATCACTCCATGGATTAGAAAGCATCAGTCTGTAGGGGCTTTTTTGTAAGTGTATTATTTGACGGGGAAAAATCTTAATAGACAAAGTCTTTCAGAAATCAGAGGATCCATGTGGTATTCAACACTCAGGCAGTTACCATCTGTATTTTGCCCCTGGTAGTGATAGCAAGGTATACCCAAAAGTGATTTATTAAAACTCTTTGAGAGCCTCAGATAGATAAATTATTATTTCAGGTCTAGACATTTTGTACTGAAGGAAGGGTCCCAGTCTGTGAGTGTGTGTCAGGGAGGTGGTCTCTGCTGGGAATTATACCTTAGTATAAATAAAAATTTCAGTCTTTTCCCCCCCTTTTTATCAACTTTTCATTAAGGAAATTGTTTGCCTGATGTGATTCTGTGGTAAGCACACGCATTAATATGTCCAGGTGTTCAGTAACTTTCTTGTTAAGGCCAAGCCAACAGACACAGACATGTTTAAGTTAGAGGATCTGCTCTGGAAGAGTTAATGGAATAGTTCTTCTACATTAAATCAGGAATGTAGGGGTTCCTGTACCAGGACTGAGCTTGTCCAGAACCTGTGTCTGACACCTCTGTGTTGGGGCAGGACTCTGGGAGTGACCTTGTCTCTGTGTGATGCTGAGTATCCTCCAGGTCCCACGAGGTTGAAGGGACCTGGAGACCTGCAACAGGGTTGGGTCTTTCATTCTTCATCTTAGTGATGCAGGACAGACATAAAGGATCTCTTTGTGACCCAGGTAGGCTCACAGAGAGGGGATGGCTGCTTGCCAAGGGTAAAACAGAGACAAAAGCCCCATTCTAGTGCTCCCTGAACTCAGATGCTTTGCCTTTGCCTCCAATATGGAGTTTTTATATTTCTCTGGCTGTTTTCTTCCCCACCCTCCCTGAAGAGGATAACTCACTTGAGAAGTTCAGGTCCCTGAGAGGAAGGAGCTGTAGATTGCACAGTGAAGCTGGTGTCCCTGGGAGACAGGGCCCTGCATGTCCTGTCCTCTATGCCCTTGTTGCCTGGCCAGGCCACAGTTCCCAAAGCCTCCCCAAGGAGGAGAGGGGCAGCTGGAAGGCAAGAGGCAATTTCACAGCAATACCACAGCTCTCCACCCTGCCAAGTCCTCTTTGTCCCTCAGCTCAGTGCTCCACAGTACTTAGGAAGAGGAGGGCAGCTTGCAGGGAATCAGAGGCAAAGTTCCCATCGAAGAGGAAGGATGGCATGGACAAGGAGGGTGACAGGGAGCCACTGGGCTCTGCCTGGGACAGAGCTGCTCTTGATAGCAGGGAGGGTGGGCAGGAGCCATGGTGCTGGTCTCCGGTGGGAGCGCTGCCAAGCCGTCTGCATCCTGAGCCCAGCAAAGGAGCTGGAGCTGCACCGGCCGTGCGGCAGGGCTGGAACGTGGGCGGTCGTCCACCGAAGGCCAGGATGAGATCACCCATCCCCAAGGCATGTATTCCTGACCTCACCCTTCTCTGTCATTTGTGGGCCGCTGAGGGGTTATTATTTCCATCCCTGTCCTTTTGCAGTGACATTGCGATACCAGGATTGCAGCAGGAGCCTTCAAAGGGCTCAGTAGCGTCAGCAGGATTTTATCAGCTGGGTTTTAGGTTTGGGCAGGATTAATCTCCTCCTAGTACGCGTTTTCCCAGTTCACATTTACCTACTCAGTGTTAAACGAAATAAACAGTAATGTCATTAAAATAATAAAACTAAATTAGATCCAGACATCCCTTGGTGGCTCAGACCCTGCCCTGTGTACCGGCATCGGCCCTGCTGGGCCCCCATCCCCAGATAGGAGGGTTAAAAAAACCGAAACATTGCCTGGGCTCTGCACAGCGACTTAAATGTCAAGTGGTAAAAGGAGGAAATTCCCTGCAGCCCACTTCCCTCTGAACTCTCCATTCCCTGCCTCCAGCCACGCAGCAGCTTCCTGGCTACGACATGTTTCCTCATCCCACACCCGCTCTCCGCTACAGGAATTGCTAAATACAAACTCATACGGGTACAAGGAGCTGCCTTGGAAGCAGAGCCTGAGCTGGGGGTGGTGATGGCCAATGGTTTTAATCCAGGATGATACCAGAGAGGTTCATGGCCATGCTGACTGCAACACTTCACTGGCAAGAACTGCTCTGAGAGTTTCACTGCTCATTTGTGCTTAGCTAAAGGGAGCTTCGGTCTCTGCTGGGCTACTGAGACATGAAGAATATTATCTGCCCAGCGTTACGCTGCGATTCCTATTAGGGATGGTGCTCCACAGCTGAACTGAGCCACGCACCATGTGTGGAATTTTAGTTATGTTACTGGGAAGAATGAGCCAAGATCATGGCCGGCAGTCATCAGTGGAGATACTCCAGAGATAAATATTCCCTGCTGAGACGCTGGCCCAGACAGTTTTGCTGGCTGTGTGGGACTGTATTTCCAGTCCTAAGCGTTTTGACAGCTCAGAGCGTGGCTGGGAGAGAACTCTGTCCATCGCACGTGGCTCCCACTGACCTTTTGGATGTGAGGACCAGCCACCCCAGCTCCCCTCTTATCCCTGCTCTGCCTCAGGCTGACTGGGGGGCTGCTTGGACCGTTGTGATGCTTGTGTCATCTTCCCTGTGAAAAAGCAGGATCACATCTCCTTTCATTGTGGGGAGGAGGTAGTATCCCTTCTGGCTGGAGATCTCTGCATGAGGCCAACAGTGATGGCAGAAGCTGGTGTTACTGTCCATAACCTGTTATTTGCTCAGCCACTGTGGACCTCTAGGACTGTAGCTTAGAGACCAGGGTGTTTTCTTAGAGAGATGCCAGCCCGATTTATGGGGCTTGCTGTCTGCATGCGGGTTATTTTTAAGGCAGAAGAGCTTTTAGACAGATGCAAGGGGAAGACATGCAGAGTTTGATGGTATATGATTGATTTCAGTGCCTCCTGTTCCTAATAATGTTTCGTTCCCTCTCTGCAGGATGAACAGAAGTGCATAGAAACAGTGGAATTGGAGAGTTATGACAAGTGCCAGGAGCTGCGTGCGCTACTAAAAAGGAAAAACCGTTTCATTTTAATCCGCTCCCCGGGTAAGAAGGTAGGATTGCCTTTCTCATCACCCTCCAGTCTGCTCACTCCAAAATGAGTTCCCAGGCAGCTGCTAGCAGAGCAGATGAAAAGCTCTGAGATTTAGGTCGTTGGCAGCTGGGAGTGTGTAAGGAGGACCAACACTGTCATGCAGACTTTCTTCTTGTCGTGGGGAAAGGGTCTTGCCATGGCTCAACTTTTTCCTCTTGATATTTTTCCTTCCTTATCACTTTCTTTCTTCCAGTACTCCCTGTGCAGTGGAGAAGGGCCATTCCCTATGGGTCTCCCATGTGCTCTGGGTGAGGATGTGTCCCTGTCCCAGCTGCAGATGCTGCAGCTTTGCCCAATTTCCAGTGAAATCAATAATCCCAATCCCTGTAGTGAGACAGTTCCTGCAGTTGGAACTGTTGATCTGTGAAACTCCAGTGCAAAATTGCTTGCAGCCAAACAGTTCCTAGGAGAAAAGACTTATTTTGCAGAATCCATGAAACTCCACCTCTTTAGCTTCCTGCACAGCACCTGGTTAGATCTAGAACCTAAAAACCAGGCTGATGTTGCAAAGAGACTATACATCCCTGTGACCACTGGCTGTATGCAAGGACACCCTGCCTTACTTTCTACTTCCACTACACATTTTTGGAAGTTCTCATTAGTTCCTATTTACATGCTATCCATTTCAGCATTGTTATGGGTTAGTGTGCTTCATTGTTGCTTTGGGGCATTGCACTTTGACTTATTTTTAATTTCAGTGTGATTTTATTGGCCTAAGAATTCTTACTAAATCTCCCCATGCAAAACTGAGAGGTTGTGAGGGACAAAACACATTCATTTCTACAAGAACATGAACAGGCAAAAATACCAACTTGCTGCATTCCCCCATCTCCATTTTGTTTAAATAAATGGAGATTGTTTAGTCCTTGTTGTCATTGTTGCTTATTCTTTCACTCCAGTCACTTAGTGTTTATTCATATAATAAGACCCCAGCTGAGTTCAGAGCATCATTGTGCTAAACTTCATTCAAAACAACAAAACAAGGACTGTCCTGCCCCAAAACACTCCCATGGACCAGGGTGGGGGTGGAGAGAGGTGAATTATGTTTGTTTTGCAAGTAGTTACAGTCTGTACGCAGCAGAAAAGTGATGAAGGCTTGGAAATCCACACCCTGGGCTAGTGAGCCCCTGTGCAGCACCAGAGCCCAGAGCACATCAGGGAGAAATCCTCCCCTGTGAGGGTGGGCAGGCCCTGGCACAGGTGCCCAGAGAAGCTGTGGCTTCCCACAGCCCTGGAATCTTTCAAGGCTAGATTGGACAGGTCTTGGAACAACTTGGGCTAGTGGAAGATGTCCCTGCCTGTGGCAGGAGGGCTGGAACGAGATGGTCTTTAAAGTCCCTTCCAACACAAATCATTTTAAGATTCTGTAATTCCAAGTGCACACCTATTCCTAGGGAGGCCAGTAAAACCCTGAGTGTTCAGAGATGGGCAGCATGGTAAGAATTCATATTATCTGCAAGCAGTTACTGAGAGAGAAGAGTGTAATAGCTGCATATGTCTCTGCACTGCTCCATGAATCAACACAGGGTGTGAGACCTGTTCCTAACCCTTTTATTTCTTGCTATGAGAAAAATATGCCCAAATTGTGCCCGAAAGGGTAACTTCATCCCTCTGGCATGCTGGCAAGTTTACAGCTCCCTCCGTTTCTCATGCCACTGATTCAATGGAGACCTAGATAGAGGCTACTTTTTATAAGGCTCTTTTGGTGAAAGGAAGGGCTTTTATAAATGAAAAGTTCCCTGTTTGTAGCTCCCCTCCCACCCTCCTTTTGGCTGGGGATCTGGTGAGGGTGTTGACACACAACATACTTTGGCAGATGTTAGCACAGGCTTCAATTAGGAGGCCAACGTACACAACTGTCCTTCTTCTGTTTTGAAATTGCAGCTGTGGCGATATATATCAGCTAAACATTTTCCATTTGGGAGGCTTGCTGCCATCCACAGTTTAAAATCACCCTGTGAGCCAGCCTGCCAAGCCCTGCCACATCTTGCTAGGGATTTTTTTCGCTCCCTCTCCTGAGTGTAATGCTGAGGAGTGTAGAAATGCAGTGAGTTTGTGCACTAGGAACAAACTAGGAAAGGCCATTTCTGTTTCAGTGCACAAATAGGAATTTCCCTCTTGAATTCAGGAAGCCCAGTTTAAATCTTGGATGGGATATTCTTGAAGAGCAGGGATGAATCAGTCAGCTAAAACTGCTCTGCAGCTAAAGTTGCACCGTAATAAATAAATTGTTCTCTTAAACACTGGCCTTTGATGGATGCACCCCAGATTCTGCTTGCCCTGTTCACAAGGATGACAGTTTAGTTAAGCTGTGACAATATGAGCATGTCACACACCTGCACTGGTGTGGAACTGAAAGAAAGCACTGGCCCCTGAGCTTCGATTCTTCAGTGTGCTGGCAGTGTGCAAAAGCCCCGTTCTGCTTGGAAATCTCAAATGCTTCATTCCACCCGCAGCAATTAAATGAAAACTCTTGGATGCAGAGAGCTGGGCTTCTAAGAAAGGGCAGCAGCCTTGGCCTGGAGACTTTAAAATGTATTCACCATGCAAAAAGCAGTGTAAATGATGCTTGGTGTAAACTGCCTGGAGACTACAGAGATTGGCACAAGTCTGGTATTCAGTGGGTCTGAAAGCCTTCAGATGCTGGGAAGTCTTAACATTGGGAAGAGGGTGGTAGTAAGGGAAAGAGTCCACCAGCAATTCCTGCAGATCCCCACACGTCCTTCCTAGCATGGTCAGGCACCAGCACTCAGGTGGAAACTCTCATTGCTTATTTTTCCCTTTGTCAGTTTTGGAGGTACCTGGAATTGCCTTCACCAGGGGCCCAGCCTGGAAGCTGCAGTAGAATGCAGTGGGGTATGGAGGAGTTGCTCCTGGGGTCTGCCAGTCTGGCAGAGATGCTGTGTTATTCCCAGGGATGAGGGAGTTCTTGGTTCAGTTGCAGAAAATCACCAGAATCCTCTGGCAGCCATCTCTTAGAACCATGGAATGGTTTGGGTTGGAAGGGACCTTAAAGATCATCTAGTTCCAACACCCTGCCACAGGCAGGGAGTCCCTTGGCTTCCACTTTTCCCTCCATGATCCAGCCTGACAAATTCATGTAGAAGAAGGCAGGAAATGACCTCACATCTGGGCGAGAGATTCTGCTGCACTCATGGTAGTTTTAGATATTAGTGACCCACTGCTGCTCCAGCTTCTGCTGGAGGTGACCACCCTGTAGCAAAAGTCAGCAGTCAGCGTCTCCACAGCAGTTCACAAACAGTTCCCAGTCCAGTTTAGCCCAGCCCCAACACCAGGCTTCGCAGTGAAACAGGTGAGGAGCAAGCACAGGTTTCTGCCACCCAGCTCTGCTGCAGATCAGCAGAATTGCTCAGCAAAGAGCAAGTGTTGGGAAAGGTCTTAAACTGCAGCTACACGGTTCTCCAGAGCTTGTCTGTTAAATCATTCAGTGCAAGTACAACAGACTGACCCCAGGAACACTTCTCTTTCCTGGAAAGCAGGCTCAGCACAGCCATCAGACTGTCACTGCTTGAGGAGACTGATGTCTCGGGAAGGACAAGGAGCAGTGGGGGAGGCTGTGCCCGCTGCCATCCCGGACACTGATCCGTGTGGGAGCTCCTGCTGCATGACATCTCGGCAGTGATTCAGCAGGAGCTCACTGGCCGTGCTGTGCTCGGAGTGGCTGACAGTAAATTGCATAGCCTGTATTCATGGCTTACAATGGTCACTAGGTTTGGCCATGACAGCTTTTCCTGGCACACCAGCCTGTTGTTTATGGCATGACTCAGTCTCAGCTGGCTTAGCAAGAAGGAGTGCAAATGTGTTACCCTGCCCGCTGCCCTCTTTACTGCTGTCACTGACTCTGCCTTAAATTCCTGCTGGAGAACAGACCTTCCTTAATGTTTTGTGGGAAATACCCATCTTCAGGTGCATCTGCTGATATTTGTAAATACTCAAATGAGAAAAGTGCAGACAAGATAAATTCATTTACTCTTTGTAGAGAACTTGGGGGACTCAGATAGTGTACAGAGCTGCAGTGACAGGCAGGACTGTGACCAGCTCCTGCAGCTCCTTCCTGCCTTCTCTCACCATCCACTGGATTTGCATTTGATGGCAAAGGGTTGCATGCCAGAGGGACATCTCAGCTTCTCATTAACGATGAGCCATCCCCCTCCCTGAGGTTCGCTCTGCCTTGCCACAGAGTTGCTGACACCAGCGCTTAGTCACAGTCTGGGAGCCTTTATTTGGAATGAGGCACAGAAAGTGGCATTGGAAGAGGAAGCTTGAAGAGAGGCAGGAATCCTTCCCTTGGACAACATGTACGGAGATTTGTAAACCCCGGTGCAGGCTGCCAGGTCTTTGCCAGGCAGTGCAGCAGCTCAGCTGCTCACAAGTAGAGCTTTCTCATAAGCTTTTATAATCACAAAGCTTTGGGGCAAAATCGTTTCCAAACAAAAAAAGTTTTTAAGCACACACAAAACCAGGCCAGCTTGGACTAAAAATCTGGCCGTCGGTCCATTTTGGAGCCTTGCCTTCCCCTAGGTTCCCTGCTTAGTGTGGCCCTTCTGCACCCCAGACAAAGGGCCCTTTTTCCAGAGGGCTGTGGGTCAGGCCCTAACCTCGGCTCTGAGCTCTCAGGAAGGGATGTGGTCCTGTTACCTTCTGTGCAAACTGATCAAATAATCTTTCCCCAAATTGCTCCTTAACTCCCTGCGTGTCATGCTTGTGAGGGTCTGGCACTTTGTGGCTGTGCAGATGTAAATCCTTGGCATTGACATGAGGAATAAATACAGTAAGGAAGAACACTTGGTTTCTAACAGCAGGGGTGGGTGTAAGGATATCAGGCTTTAGTTCTGCAGAATTCTGATGGTCCCTTCAGAAGTTGCTGAGACCCAGAACAGTTGCTGCTTTGTTGTGCCATGAACAGAGAGTTGCTAAGAGCCTTTGACTGTCAGTCACCATTAGCTTTGTCCCCCTCATTTAATATAGTCCCTGTTTTATATAGACACTGCTGCAATTTTGGAATGTGGGGCCTCATTGACAAAAAGGCTGAGACTACAACTGCTGTTGAAGGCAGTGGGAAGGTGCAGAATACCTATAGGATGTTAAATACCAAAAAAAACCTGTTCCAAATATGACCCCACCAGTATGTCAAACCGTGACAATGAGCCTCTGTGTAGCTCATTTCCACACCTGTAAGATGTGGATAATTTCAGTTGTTCTGAAAAGGAATTTGTGAGGCCCCAGATATTTTAGTGATAAGCAGGAAAGAGAAAAGACTGACAGGGGAATCAGTAATTGTATTCTCAGGGCAGGGCTGGAGCACAGTGCAATCAATAAGATATATTGACCCACAAGGGGAAAACGCACAATGGGATAACTCAGTAAGAAGTGCCCCCCTGTCGTTAGGGACCATGCTAGGAGGAGGAACTCACACAGCAGGCTGACAATCCCTACAGCCCCAGAAACACTGGGAGTGTCTCATTTTTAAGTGCTTGATTTTGCAATGTTGCTGGTGTGCTCTAGCACAGGAGAATTCCTGTGTGCCTGTGCAGTGTGGATTAGGGCACCACATGGAGCTGTTTGGATCCCAGCTGGTCTGCCATGGAGCCACCTGTAGTGGGAAGATGGTGTGTCCCTCACCTGAAGTGCACTCTGGGCCAAAGCTACATAATACTGGTGAGGTGCTCAGAGTAAACAGCTGTGAAGTAAATAAATAACACCCTACCTATTGCCCCTGCTGTGGTCAAGAAGAGACTGTAAACACTGAGCAAAGCCACGGGGCTGCCCTGGAGGAAGGGAAGAGCTGGCTGGCTGGAGGACAGGCCATGCAATCATTGATCCTCCTTCCTTATTTGCAACTAGTACTTCTTGCCAGCTCCCTCTTGTATGGCCAGCTCTTCCCTTCTCCTTAGGACAGCTCTGCAGACCCCAGAGTGCTCATTTCTGTAGCGTTCCCTGCTGGACTTCATTTGCAAACAGAAAAAGATACTGTGAATTTTTTCAGTTACATGGCCCTTGTGCCTCATTGTGTCCGTGCTCAGCTGAGCCAGGGTTTGTGCAGCCAAGGTCAGTGCCCCAGATTCCTGTATCAGTTCTGTCCTGCAGAGCCACAGGAACAGGGAAGCAGGCAGAGCCTGCTGCATGCAGCCTTCCTGTTCCTTGCAGCCTGGGGGAAGTGGGAGATAAAGTATTTTATTCCATCTGAACCAGCCCAAGATGACTGGGACTTTCAGTCTGACTCTGTGCACAGTGTAACCACTTGCTGTACAAGCCCTGCTGCTCTGAGAGATATTCCAAGTGTTTTGCAGCAGGAAGAAACTTACTTTCTTACTACTTTAGTTACTAGTTACCAAAATAAAGCTACAGCAACAAGCTGTTCAGCATAACAAAATCCTGTTCGTGGGAGCCATGCCAAAGCACAAAGGAATCTGTAGTTTAAACACAGGCTGGAACTGGATGTTATATAGAAACTGAAGTGATTCAGGGCTGCCTCTGTTCCTGAGAAAGAATGCTCAGGCAAAAACTGTCTCTCTGCTCTTGCAGGTTCATGATATCAAATTTCAAGCTTCAACTTTGGAAGAAAAGGAATCATGGATAAAAGCTCTTAATGAAGGGATCAACAGAGGCAAAAACAAAGTGTTTGATGAGGTAAGAGAAGTAGTTTTCAAATGCCTGTGTTTCTGTGTCAGTTCTCATCCATGGCTCCTATAGCTAAAAGTAGATCTTGCCCAAGCCCCAGTTCCCCCTGCCCTTCCTCCATGCCAGCCATGGTCCAAGGAAAGAGAAAGACAGTGTGCAAAGCAGGGCAAGTTCCTTCCTTTCAGGCTGGGAGCTTTTAGTCTGTTCAGTTCCCAGCTCAAGAAGGCAGAACATGTAGAGAGCCATTTGCACCCCCCTACATTTTGCTGCCTTTGGCTCTCTGCTGGCAGGGTTAGATGCAGGGAGGCAGAGCAGCTGGATGAATAGATGGTGTGCCAGAGGGATGGACCATGCTGCTAAGAGCTGACATCAAGAGGCCCACAGGACACAAGAGCTCACTGAAGTCAGTGGGAGATGGTTTGGTGGCTTCAGTGGGTTTGTGATCAAAGAATTCATGGGAGTTCCCCTGTCCCAATGGAAGCAGCTGGTGCAGAGAAGCAGCTGCAATGCTGAGTTGTGTAGAGCTGGATGCAGCCTGGAGAGACATATCTTCCCCATGCTGCCATGATTCTCAGCACCAAGCAGCCTGGAAATGCAGGTATTTGGTTAGGACATAGCCCAGTCTTCTAGACTGGAAAAATTTGAAGTGACTCAGTCCACCAGCTATTCCGCCTGCAGTCTGAAGAGAAGTCTGGTGGAAAGTTACTTCATGGCCCCAGCCAAAACCTGCCTGTCTCTCAGCTGGCCCCAGCACACCTGCATTCCCCAACTCTCCACCCACCCTGCTACCCAGAGGGAAGGATGAAGATTGCACATCCTAGAGCCTGTTTAACCTTGCCCTGCTCTCTGTTAGCCTGTAAATCGGCCCTGAGCTAAACCAAAGGAGCAGCATCTCTTCTGCAGTTGTTTCAGTAACTGAAAGGAAGTGCACAAAACCACCACCACGGGAATGACACAAGAATAAACCAAGCAGGGTAAGGAGGGATGAAGCAATCAGCAACATCTGTTTAGCAAAGAAAAACAAAGCAATGAGTAAAAGTTTTGAGGAAAGGGCTGCTGTACAGTGCTAGAGGTGTGGACTCTGAGAGCATGGGCTTTGTTTTTATTCAGCAGAGGGCAAAAGCAGGTGGGTACAGGGGCCAGTGAACCCTGTACACCACTCAGCAGCACAGCAAGGTGGGATCTCAGGTCACCTCCTTGCCCTGGGACATGGGGTTATCCTCTTTACAGAGGGAGCCAGGCTCTAATTCTCATTCATTCCAATAAGGATCAAACCTCAGATTTAAAGTGTTCCCACACAGGCCAGGCAAAGGCTAATGGGTCAAGCCCTCAGCTGGCTTGGATTAGCCGTTCTCTGCTAAAAGAGCTGTAAAACCACTCTGCCATATCAGCCAGGGATTGGGACCCATTTTCGCCTTTAAATGCCTATTTAACCCTTGCCAGCTTTCCTACTGTACAAACTTGTGGTACCAAGAACATGCAAACTTTTCACCATCCCCAGTCACTGCATGGAGCAGATTCCAGCCCCTTGGCCCAGTGTGGCTGGGTGGGTGGTCATAGAGCCAGCCCAGAGAAATACCTGTCAGGGTGCTGGGACCTCTCTCCCTATGTGTGTGAGGCAGTGGATTTCTCTTCTGATTCCAGGAAATAAATTTGTTAATTCAGCTAGAATTGCAATTAATCCAGGTCACTGCTCACACCTTCTCCTCAGCATCCTGCAGTCATTAGAGCTGTGGAAGAGAAGGGCTGCGACAAAGCATTGCTGATACAGTTCATCGTCAGGTCATGGTTATTAATGAGCTTTCACCTCTAAGATGGCAACAGCAGTTTTGGTGCTCTGCTCTGCCACATGCAGGAGCCAGTCCAAGCACGGGGCGCAGTGAGGACAACAAAGCTCCTTGTGTCCTTCCTCCCCTGCCCCTTAGGTGGAGGGCAGTTTAGCCATTGGAAACCTCTGAGACCTTAAATATCCATCATGCACATGCAGGGGTTTGCAGGCAGGCTGTAAGAGAGCTCTGAGGCAAAGACAAGTGCTGAAATATTCACCCACATCCCTTCATGTGTGACAGTGAGTATAGACATGTCTTGAGAAATTAATGACCCTCTTTCTTTTTACTTCCCCTGTTAAAGGTAAAAGTAGACGAGAGCCTTTCCTTGGACCATGTAACTCGGGACAGGGTGAAGGTGGCCCACGGGCGCAGACCACCCACGAGAAGTCACCTAAAGGAGGTAAGTGCATCCTCCTGCAGAGAGCCATCCCACCAGCTGGGATCACCAAAGCTGCTGCTTCCACTTAGGTAGAACACCCCAGGGAAAACCCCAGAGACAGCCCAGAGAGAGCTGATGAGGGAAACAAGCTCCTCTGGGAAAGACTGCACCAGCACCTCTCTAACGAAGCTCCAGGTTCCCATAGATCTGTATCTGCTACAACATGTTACCATATATTTTGCTTTCTGTAACTCATAACCTGCTTCACCATCTGTTGAGAGCCATTATAATTTCATTTTCATCAGAAGAGACTGAAGCTCCTATATTCATTTTCTAAGATGTGATGGTTTTGCAGACACAGTGGTCTACAGGTAGAAGAACTGCACAGTCTGTGGGGAGAAGTTGTATTTTTATTAAGCTAACTGGAGAAAGCAGACAAGCTTTCAAGCTTACAAGCCCTTCCTTAGGTCTGAAACAGAATACATTATTCTCCCAGGCAGTTTTATGGACTAGCCTGTCTACTCTTAACTGATTTTCTGGATCTGTCACTTAAAAAAAAAAAAAAAAAAGAAAGAAAAACTACAAAATAAACCTGCAGTTCATTTCCATGGGAAAGATTCTTACTAATGTTTGATTCCTGTGATTTATGAAAAAGTTTCCACAGACAGATTGATAATTTAGCAGAGCATTAATCTCAACCAAGGAAGGTTTTTAAATCAAACCTTCTTTCTTCAAACTTCCAAGACTCTGACTTATGTGCCTACACAGCACTCAGATGACCCTTGTGCAGAAAATGAGATGCCTGGAGACTTTTTACTTTGCATAGAAATGGAGGGAGAGCATCTCTTCAGAGAAATGCATGGGAATGAATCATGGATTCTCATCCACTCCTCCATAAAACCGCAGAAGAAAACATGACAAAAGTCACAGCAACATTGAAGGGTGGATTCTCAGTTGCCTAATATGGGTTGAGTAAGGTGTGAAGGTCTTCCCTAGTCACTAAAGACATCTCTCTCCCCTGCTCAGATCATTATTTTCACAAGATAACCCTGAGGTTAATACCTGTGAGACCTCTCACCTTCAGCCAAATTCAGGGGAAACTGGTTTACAAATTGAGGAGCAGGAATGAGGGGAAAGGGAGGGGATGGAGCCTGCAGAAAGATGTGTATCACAGCTGCTGGCTGCAGATCGGGGAAGGAAATGGGATGAAAGATGATTTTCAGTGTCAAAGCAGGCCAGGTGAGGATGGATCAGGGCCAAGCCACCAGGATGCAGCTTGTCTCTGTCTCTTTGATGGGCTGGAAATGCAAAGAGAGACTTTAACTAAACTCTTTGCACTGCAGGAGCCTGGCCCTGGCTGCAGCTACGCCTTTGTGTGGTTTTGGGTTCCCTCACACAGGAACTGTCACTGCGTTTCTCCCTCTGGGGCACTGAGCTTACACACTGCAATGTCTTTGCTGAGTCCATCCTTTTTAGGAAAACTTCCCTAGTAGAGCAATTTGCACACAGCCTGTGATCTGAAGGAGGTTTAACTAGCTGAAGTTTGGCCCTGGTAAGACAGGGATGACATCAGGTTGGAGGAAACAAGCAGAAGGCAACAGGATTACAATAGTATCCCTGGTCAAGCAATCTAAAGATCAACTTGATTTATCTGTTCAAGTAAAAATACGAGAGTGTCAAATGCAGAAAGCAGGTGAACCTTTGGGTAAGCACATTGTAAATGAAGGGGGCAGAGAGATCCAACCACCACAGGACAAAGGATAAAAATATGGCAGAGCTTAAGATTAGCACTGACAGGAAAACCAAGAAATAAGGTTATTGTGGAACAGGCTTTGAGGTGTTCTTCTCAAAGGAAGTAGTAAAATAAGTTCTGTGCTTTTCATAGAATCAAGGGCTGGTTTGCATTGGAATGGGCCTTAAAGTTCATCCTGTTCCCCTGCCATGACAAGGAATCTTCCATTAGACGAGGTCACTCAGAGTCCCATCCAGCCTGGCCGTGAATGCTTCCAGGGATGAGGAGTCCACAGCCTCTCTGGGCAACTGTGCCAGTGCCTCACAACCCGAATAGTAAAGAATTTCTTCCTAATATCTAATCCTTATAAGCTGCCTTCCTTCAGCTTAAGGCCATTCCCTTTTGTCCTATCACTATATGTGAAAAGTCCAGCCCCCTTGGAAGCCCCGCTTTGGCATGGAAAGGGCTCTAAGGTCTCCCCGAAGCCTCCTCTTCTCCAGGCTGAACAACCCCAACTCTCTCCATTTGAAGCAGCAACACTTGCTTGCCATGCTGGTTGTGAGAGTGTTGCACCTTAACTTGGAGTTAAAGGGTAGAGCACAGGATTAATGATGGAATAGATGTTGAAAACTTTCTCTCATATATTTCAGGCTGCCAAGTGTACATCAGATGGGATCCTGCGGCTGGATCTGGATATAGTAGACAATGGACCACCAACCTTTGATTCCACTATCAGCGAAAGTGACAATGAGCCACCTCAAAAAGAAACTCCAAAGCCACCTATGCCACCTAAAAAACCCACTGGCACAAAAGAAAATCAAGATGCAGAGAACAATGTCCCTGACCAGGAACATAAAAAACCTCTGTCTCCTCCATTGCCTCCAGATAAGAAGCTTAAAGAAGGCATCACATCAAAGGACAATGTAAATGCCAAAGAAGAGGACTCTGTAAGCCCAGAGGAGAGCATAGAAACATCCCAAGCATCAGGTGAGGAGAACAAGGAGAACCAAATTGAGCTCAGCAACAGGGTTATAACAAAAGCTCCAGTTCCACTTCCTAAGAATGTGCCAGACAAGTTAAAAGTAGCTTGGGACCAACCAACCATTGAACCTAAAAAGGCAGAAGACTTGGAATCATCAGGAGATGATAGCAAAGAGAACCTGGCCGAGATTGCTGCTGCAGATGTTCCAAAGCCTCCTGTTTCTCCTAAGGTTCTGTCAGAGAAAATGCTTGCCACAGTGAACTCCAGCCATGGTGACCTGGAAGCTGGGGAGGAGCTGGAGTCTGGCAGCTCAAAGCCCCCAGTGAATGGGATCACAGCCAGCGAGGCAGCAGAGTTCACATCCCCAACAACTGAAACAGAAGAAGGAAATGGGAGAACTGCTGCCGAGAAGGAAGAGCAAACTTCAGCAGAGACAGAGATTTCCTTAGCTACAGAAACAGGCCATGAGAGTGTGAAAGCAACTATTGAGAAGAAAAATTCTACAGAAAGCACTTTGGGTCCCAAGCTTCGCAGTTCTTCTCTGGGAGACTTGCTGTCTGATTCCAAACATAAACAGAGAGCACTTCCAGGCCAAGGTTTCCTGAAGGATTCCCATCAATGCTTAGCTAAAATGGAGGAGAAAGTTGCTAATGAAAGGGAAAAGGCAGAAAAACTTCTGCAGAAGGTTTTACGTGAAGGGTTGGAACAGGCCCAGGAGGGGAACGGACCACCAGTGATGGCAGAGACACTGCTCAATGAGGCAGTAGAACAACTTCGTCAAGCTACACAAGTTTTGCAAGAAATTAAAGGTCTTGGAGAACTGAAAAAAGAAGCAACACAGAAACAGAAAGAAAAGCAAAAGGATCTAGTGACTCTTTATAGGAGAAGTGCTCCCTGACATACTCTGCAGAGACTTCTTTCTCACAATCAAAGTTAAACATTTGCCATTTATGATTTGTACCATTGCTAGGCCAGTGTTTAAAGGTGGTCTTTTACTGTGCACACACCATGTTTGTGGGGCAGAATTGAGCTTTCAGTTATAGCATCTTTCTTTCTTCATGTTGTACATACCAGTCTGGTTCTAATCCTCTTAGCACAGCAGAAGGTTACAGGACAGTGAACAGTTTCAAAAATGTGAATGCTCTTTAAGGATTCTGTCCAAAGTCCTTTCAATGGGTCAGGCCTTAAAAATTACTGGTAATCAGACCAAGCCAGATATTTTGAAAGGAGCAGGAAGACTATTCTAGCAAAAGCCCCTGTCTCTCTGTATTTACAGACAAGCAGATACCAGATTACACTGGCACCTATCTGGTTTGCCCAGTTAAATCATTTAAGGATAAATGTAGTCAGTGTTTGTTCACTTGCTGGCAAGGTTTCCCAGACCACCTGGCCCAGTGACATCCAGGAACACAAAGATAAACGGTTTAATCTTCTCCAAAGATACTCATAAAACCACATCCACAGTTAAAAAGTGACCTCACACAGAGGCAAACCAAACTGGCCAATTCCTGCCTCCAAGCAGTGTCCCTGATCTGGAGCAGCTGTGTGAAGGCACTCTGAGTCTGGTTCTGCAGAGCTTTAGGTGTGTTAAGCACTGTGTGAGTGAACACAAGTCTCAAAGCATCATTGCCAGGCAAGTATTGCTTGTTCCTTTTTCAATAATTTGGAAATTGAGGTTATACTTGGCCTCAATGTTGGCCTGTGAAGGTGTCTTCTAGCAGCACAACACGTTTGTTATTGAGGACCATACCTATCTGGTAACTCTGAATGCCTTTAGCATTGTTGGAAACAGTCAGCCAGGCATTTGGAGAACTTGTGTCCGGGAGGTCCTTAGGAGAGCTGTCACTAAGGAGCTCTGGGGATGTGTGTTCCCTTAGTGTTGTCTTGGGATGTAACTGACAGGAGCAGGCACATCAGGCAGTGGGTCTGGATGAGATCCCTCTTCCCATGGAACACATCTCTACCTGCTGTGTCCTGGCCAGCCTGAGAGCCAGGCTTTGGCCCCGAGCTCTGTAATTGGCAGACGTGGAGGGAAAGGCATTTTGCACACACGGCTTTGGGGCTGGTCCCAGTGGTCTAAGTATATTAAAATAAAAATGCATTGCTACAGAAGGGTCTGAGGAAGGCATTGCAGAAGGCTCTGGCACAATTCCCACAGTTTTCCTGTCCACCTGCTGAAAGTAACCACAATTCCCATGGTCTTTGGTGATTACAGCAGTGACAAAATCATGTCTTTGCACTACTGCTGTAGAACCCTGTACCTGGGCTGGGTCCCCTCCCCTATTCTCTAGAGTTGCTCTGAGGAGAATGTGACAGCCCAAAGGGCTTCTCCTTTGCTTGAGCCAGACTCTGAAGGCAAAGAAAAGGCTGATCTTCCCAATCTGGTTCTAAGGAGTTACATGCTACCTAAACTCTTTTCTCTCTTTTGGCAGCACTTCCCTCTTAGTTCACCCATTTCTTCTTCTCATTTCCCAGGTCTCACAAGGCTGCTGTGGGCTGCAGGCACCCCCACAGCAGCAGTAAAGCTTCATATGAGCCTTCTCTTAGGCTGGGCAGTGGGCACTTCAGGTCTGAGCACAGAAATATTGGCTTTGGGATTCCAAATATCCTATTTTTCACCACCTGAAGCCAGTAAGTTCGGGTAGTGACTACAACTGATGCTTTTGCTTCTTTTGATTAGAACAGCCTTGATTTTGGTGGTTTCTCCCCCTCTCAAGACAGCCATAGATATCACATGGGTTTTCACTTGTTATTCTATCACGTGGAAAGTTCTACACAGTCAAACACTCAGGGCTCAGGTGCCAAAAAGCTTTGCTTTGAGACAAAAAGTTTCCTACGTCCTAAGCCCACCCCCAGGCACACAGCCTGGAGCAAACTCTGGATCTGTGTCATTTGCTGCTGTAGATTCAATGTGAGCCATGGATCACGTTCACCTTTCCAGACACACTTGGGACAAGGGCTAAGAACACAGACAGTAATTCAGTGCCTATCTGCTACCTAAACGTATTTTTCTGCATGTGCACTTTTGTTTACCGAACACTGTGTGGTATGAATGTGAGCTGTCAGAACCTGGCGTGCACTGGAAGTCGAGGGACATCAGCTCCAGAGAGCGGGCAGGCTTTTGCAGGATGCAGTTCTGTAACAAGAGATAAATTAGATGGGGAAAAAACCAGTTCACACTAACAGGAATATACACAAACCCGGTCAAACTCTGGGCACAGGTTCCTATCCCAAAGCTGAAGCCAGTCCTAAACTCCAGGACTGGCAAATCAAAGCCTGGAACTGAAATTCAGGAGAATGACAACAGCTTCTGGGGTAGCTTAGTCCCCTAATTTATATGCAAATGCTTTTCCTTTCACGAGTGTTTTCTTGTGGCAGTGTGTTCTGTGGATACTCGTCTGGCAAAGTGCTGATGAAAATACCCAGACATCCCTATCTGTTACAGCCAAACCTACAGGATGTGCTTATATTTACTGTATATTTTTATATTATATCGAATATTCTAATGAATAAATGTCTGACATTTTACTGAATACTCATCAGTAGAAATCCTAACAGATAAATACCTTATATCTGTTAGGAAATGGGCAAGTTAAATCATTTTACAAGCTACAGTATATGCTGTACTAACAGAACATACTAGATTTGTATTATGTCTTGTAAATAGGTATAACTTAAGTGGAATCTCTGTAGCACCCAGTAACTCTCCTTATGCAAACGCTGTATTAGAGACTCTTGGTTTTAACTCTTTTTTCTAACAGGTTTAGCAGTTTCATCTTAAAACATCCAGTCGTCTATGGCAACTCCCATCTTCAGCAAACATCCTGCCACCATGCACTTTTTTTTTTTAATCTTCCTTTAAACTTACATTTAAACTTGCATCTAATTCCTGGCTGCACTAAGGCTGGGGTTTTGTGCCTGA
This sequence comes from Campylorhamphus procurvoides, assembly GCA_013396655.1. Classification (NCBI taxonomy): domain Eukaryota; kingdom Metazoa; phylum Chordata; class Aves; order Passeriformes; family Dendrocolaptidae; genus Campylorhamphus; species Campylorhamphus procurvoides. The sequence goes on from WBMV01009267.1 coordinate 85,358, forward strand.
AAACCCTCTGGGCACGGAGTGCTGGGGTGTGAGTCTGTGTTTCGGGCTATGCCACCAGGTTACATGTCTGTGACAGGAAGGAAGTGAGTTTGCAAGTGAGCAAGTTTGGATGACGATCTGAAAAGCAGCTGCTGCAGCCCGTGGAAAGGCAGCACTTTGTCTCCTACTTGTAAAGAGCTTTGAGATTTGGCAATAAAACCTCCTTTTAAAAATCTGCTGTTTCAGAGCTATTTGTCCTAAAGAGGAGCAAGGAAGAGCCACCAGAAGCAGCCCATAAAGGCTTTGTTCTGGAGGAGGGAACGTTGCACAGACTGTGGTCAGGCTGGGGTGATGCTATGCTAACCACAGGATGGGAGGAAGGAGAAGCGCTGGGGGCTGCAGCTGGCACAGAGCTGGAGCTGCTGCTGCTGCACACAGAGCAGTGCCTGACTCATCCCTGCCTGCCAGCTTGGCTGCCCTGGCCAGAAAACACAGCCAAGGCCAGGATCTCCCTCTGGAAAGCAGTGGGAAGCATCACCTCACCAAGTGCAGTCTCCAGCAGTGCTGGCTGGGCTGCCCTTAACATCTTCATGTGGACTCTCGGGTGTCTACAAAAGGTGGAGCTCACTCAGCAGTTGCCCCCTTGGTGGTGAGCAACACCAGAGCCTTGTTCCTCTGCCTGGATGCCAAGAAGCTGCAGGAGGACAAGGAGCTGGTATCAAAAGGACTGCTTCCCTTCTGTGAAAGCTGGGCACAAGCTGGTCAGTAGGTTCAAAAGTAACAAAGAAGCAGGGAAAAGAGTGCAAGCGCCATCCTATTGCATAATAAGAATGTTCATTTGGGTAAAAAGGTGGTTAGCAAACCCTCTAACCCTTCGCTGGGAAGGGGGCTGTTCCCCAAAGGAATCCCCAAGACAAGGGATGATTTCTCCAGATATGCTGCAGAGGAAGGCACTGTTCTCACACTAAGAAAACACACAACACATCACATTTTGGCCTGAAATTGATGTTGGAAAGGAAAGGAATTGCCCGGCACAATGTGAAACAATGTAAAAAATTGCAAAAGGAATCACACATAGTATTGGCATATCAATCATTTGCCTGACTTGCTTTTAATTCAATGGATAGGTTAATGGTTTGAAGAGTCTGTCTTGTGTAATCTGAAATAGATGATGCGGGTCCTAGATTCCTTACAGTGATCCTACAGAACTCAGTAATTTGCAACTGAAAAGGAGCAGAAAGAGCTCTCCTAGTCCCAGGGGGCCAAAAGATTTACTACAGCCTTGGCTAGCCTACACTGATGACTAATTATTCTTGCTATTAAAAAACGCATGTTTTATCTTAAATATGAGTCATCAACAGTGAAGTTCTCCAAGATTTTCCCTTTCCAATGTAAGAGTCAGAAAATCTGTAGACACAGAAGGTACCTGCTGTGTTTAGAGAACGGAGATCCCTGTTTTGGTATGCTTTGAGAATTTATATACTTCAAAAAGCAGTGCTTAATTTATTCCAGGAAACTTAGTCACCATGTTCTTCTAGCCCTTACCTCACAGCTAAGCAACGCACAATATTCCTGTGACAACCACAGGTAGGTGATGCTACAAAGCATTAACAATTTCATTCTCAGCAGCAATCCTGATGTCTGAGATCAATGTGAGGAACTTTAAGCCATGTATTTTCTATCCCCTCCTGAGCATGAGGGATCCAGTCCCACCAGCTTGCCTTCAGCTCTGCAGATAGTCCCTTCTTCCTGAACTAACCCAGCCTGGCAGTTTGGAGGTTGCAAACACCATATATGAAGAAATGGTGAAGGAATCCTACCTTAGTGCATCTTTACTAAAGATGATACACAAAGCATGTGTCTTCACACCTATAGGGGGAAAAAAAGGAAAACTGGAATGTTTTAAGAAGTTATTACAGGAGGGATGACTGTCAACAGCTCATCAGTGACTAGGTAAAGGAAAAAAACAAAGATGGCTTGATTTGCTGCAAAAAAAAGATTGGGGACTTCTAATTAGAACAGTCTTCCAGGTCCAGGGCAGATGTATGGGATCCACAGAGGGACCTCCATCACTGGGATTTCTTAGGAGCAGATGCCCAGGGAAGGTGGGTATATCTCACCTTCTCTCACATAGAAAGGTGGATGAAACTGCTGCCCAAGGTCCTTCTCAGCCTTATGGTTTCCACAGAACACTGGCAGAAGGCTCAGGGAATGATAAACCTCAGAGGCTGTTCAGGTCTTTAACCCTGGTTTCCTTCTCCCTGAGGAGCTGTGAGATGATAAATGTGGTGCCCTAGAAATCCCCCACAGACCATGCTCATACCTCAGCAGCATGGACCGCTTGCCTTAAATTTATCTTCTTCTGCTCCAGATTTCAGTTCTCATCTCTGCCCACTTTCTCATCTCATGCCCCTTCTCTGCCAGAGCAATTGATCTTCAGAAAGCTCAGAGCTGTGTTGATAGAAAGTTTCCATAAGTTTCAGTTGTGCTGCTGCCACGAAAATCCTTACTCCTTGCCCCTCATCGGATTCACAAGCCTTTTTCTACCATCTCCTACATCTACAATCCCCACTTTTACATTCCCCATATCTTCCCTCCCATGAGAGGTAAGTTTATGCTTTGGAACATGGATGTTTTTCAGAGGCAGGAAATGGATTTTAAAATTATTAATCCAAAACAAATAAAGAAGTCAAAATGTGGGGAACCCCATTTTTTTGCCTAACAACAGTATTGACTATTTTTTCTAGCACCTTCCAGTACAAGAGTACAGGCTTTCTTTTACCCTTTATTGAAATATTTAATTCCCTCTTGGTCTCTAAATAGTTGCAGATGCTTGGTGAATGTTTTAACTATATTAATATTTTTCCCTCCCTTCCACAAAAAAACTCAAGCAGTTTTGGAGGAGAGTTATTTTTTTCCTTCCAGAAAAACCTACCTTGCACAGAAAAAAATTGCTTCTTACAGGGGGAATGCTTTTAGATAAAAGTTACCTAGTACACCACCCCACACTGGGATATTTATCACTAAAATTGATAAAACATGAGAAGATCTCCAAAAGTCCAGCAGATATGCAAAGCCAACATGACTAACTGGGCAAGCATCTGTGCAAAACAAAACTGCAATTTTCTTTGCTGTTTCATTCTTGACAAGAAGTGAGTTTTGAAACACTGGCAAAATACTCCAGGTTTGTTTAGACCACATCACCATGACAGCAAAGCACTGCCCAGCTCTTCTTGTGTTGTACAGCTTTGCAAGAAACTGTGGTGAAGGGGAAATGAAGCCCAAGGGAAAAAACACGGCCAGATGTCATACGGGAGATCACAGGAGGTAGAGATTTGCACCCACCTTCTCTGGTGCCAGTCCCCAGCCCGGGGATAACCTGCCTGTCCAACCACAGAGCCTCAGCCCTTTTTCTGGAGCAACACTGAATTTTCAACAGCATGAGTTGAATTTCCTGAGCGAGGCAAATAAATTCCACTTGTTTTTGACTGCCAAGATCTAATGAATTTCTGAAAGGTCATCAGTGGAAACAACAGTTATATATTCAAATGGCAGGGCTGCTCTCAGCTTAGCCACGCTTCTGCTGTTCTGTCCAGGTGGGTTCAAAACCACCCACCTCAAAGGGTGGAATCAGGGCCTCACGGGAGTTGCTGGTGAAAAACATCTCTGGCTAAACGTTTTCAGGTCAAAACAGCAACACAAAGCTGTTAGCAAAGGACTGCAGATGTGGAAAAGTGTGATGGTTAAAAAAAACGTACCGAAAATAGTTTTGAAAAGTTGACATTTCAAAAGGGGACAGTTTTGCTCTGCAGCTCAAAAACACGATTTCAACACCAGTTAATTTACATTTTTTAAAGTAATTAACCCAAAGGGTTTTTAAAAGTATGAAATTACATATTTTGATGGAGCTCATGTGATTGCCTCCTGTTTGCTCATGGCAGTTTTAAAATTTAATTTTTTTTATTCCTTGCTCTAGATAAAGGGAAGAGATTTGAAGTCCTTGGGAAGGCTGAGAAGATGTGAAAGCTCATCTGCACAGGATTCCCAAGCATTTAATTCAAAACATGGCACAGGGTTCCAGCCTGGCTTCTCTGCTTCTCCAAGGAGCATTATTTCATTCTCAGATGAGTCAGTCAGCCCATGAGCTGTGGCCCATTCATTCTGGCTCAGGACAACAGTAGCTGCACAGGTACAGAGTTGTTTTTTATAAATGAGAGAAAATGCCATTTTCTCACACAATCCCAGTGAATTTGCAGACATCAAAAGAAGGAGTCCCTAGAACATCTGTAAGGAGTTTGGTCTTGTTCCTATGACAAGTTTGCATTCAAGAATATCACATTCTGGTAAGCTGCTTGTTTGGAATTAGAGTATTTTCAGTGCTAAACACCGGAGATGCAAATCTGGGGGCTTGGAGCCAAGGTCACTGTTCCTATAGAACAGAGAGATCACAAGCTGTTCTCTACAGCTTCTGTTTTGCTCATTGCAGCAGGGGCAGAGGGCAACCTCCCCAGCAGCCCCAGCCTGGTCAGACATCGCTCCCGTGGACTATGAGGCACGTCAGCAGAAGAGAAGGAATTTTTCGGCCCTTTGAGGACCCTTCCCATTCACCACAGTGAATAACAGCAAACTGAAATGCAGCACTGCCTACCTCAGTTTCCTGGCATTTCACAGCCACTTGCATCGGCTATTGTCACCGGTTCTGTCCTACCTAGAGCTCCCAAATACTGCAACAAACTGCTTTAGGGAAGAACATGCACATAGGAATCTGCACACACTATAAATACCGGGGGAATAGCATCTTGGCTTGAAGATGTAATGTTCACAGATTGGTTCTGCACAAATGCACTGATGAAGGGAGTTAGCCACTGGGTTTTGACCCCAATTTCTAGATTCAGCAAACAACAGAGGCCAAGTGAGTTTAATTATTATTTTTTTTCCAAGCAGTTGGGCACTCGACTGAGTTCCTGTGGCTGTAACTCAGCTGTGTTATAAGCCATCTCCAGCAAAAAGGCACTGGAGCAGGAGGTAATTGAGGGTTGGCTCCCAGAGGGAATTTTCCCTTAAAAGGATAACTACATTGTCATGATGAAACCAGCTCGCTTCCACTGCCCGCAGAGCTTTTTGCAAACGCGGCTGCCAGAGCTGGGGGCGGTAGTGGGTATTAACAGCAGACAGGCAGGAGCAGCAGGGCAGTGCCTGCTCCTTAAATGCTACAGAGCCACTCCAGCCTCTCTCAGCCACGCTCTGCCATGAAGGGCAGCAGGACACGCAGCAGCCCCAGGAGGTCACTTCAGTGCCACGTAACAAGAGGCCAACTCCTACCATCTGCTCGAGGTAAAAAGAAACCCAAGTGAGGGATTGCAACCAAAGAAACCAACCTCACAAGGAGCATTTGCACTCAAAATCAGCAATATTTTCAGAGAGGAGCATGCAGCACGCCAGCTGGAAGCATGCCAAGACCGTGCAGGAATTTTTCCAATTAAATATTTTTTCCACCAGAAAATAGCCGAAACCCTGGCTTTTCATTTGAGAGTCAGTGGAACTATTCTTATCAAAGCTCTTTAGATGGGATCAAGGAGAATGATGAGAGGACAGAGCCCTAGAGTGGCCTCTTGCCCAGCAGCAGGCTGTTGAGAAGGCAGAGCCAGGTCTAAGGCCAAGCTCCCCTCTGGAAGACAGCCCTGTGACTTGAACCTCAGCCTCCTGTAACCAAGAGGAAACTGCCTCAGCTTTAACACAGCCCTGCTCCAGACCCAAGATACCTCCTTGTCCTCTGGAGACAGCCCACCCACCTGGAGCTTTGCACTGTGCTCTCCTGTGCAGTGCAGGAAGGGCTGCATTGTGGTTTTGACATGAAATGAGGCTGAAATGGGAAAGGCTGGGTTTGGCCTAGCTGTGGTGGCAGGCACCAGTTCCCCCCTCACGGCAAAAGCCTCCTTATCCAGATCTTGGGTGAGGTTTTCGACTCTGACTCATGCTCCTCTAGCACAGAATAAACCACCCATCCCGCTGCAGAAGGAACCAGGGCCTGGTGTTTCCCTGTACTCTGATGAGCAGACAAACTATGTGCAAGTGAGCAACAGCCAGGTCTGAAGGGAGAAGAGACTCCTGAGCTGCCAGTGCAACAAAAGCTCACACAAAGCAAAACACCATCCCTTCCTCTGAGGACTGGCTGCACACAGAACCTCAAACAGATCAAGTCCTTCTATTCCAGTGGGGAGAGAAGTGGTGAGACAGATTTGTGGTCACCAACAAGACAGTGTCACTGGAAGCAGGACCTCCTAGCACTGAGCATCTTTAAGAAACAGACCACCATCTCCCTCCTCCACACCACAGGTCAGCTCAGGAGCTGCAGAAACTCTGCAGCCATTCCCAGTTCTGCCTGGTGATTGTCCCAGCCTGGTGCTACCCCTGTGAAGTGGCCTCTTGAAAGAGTCCCATTTCAGGAACTCCAAAAGCAGCCATGGAGATTCAGCATGCTTCCTCTTAGCTTTAGGGCTAGAAAACTTTATTTTCTAATCAGAATTTCTCTGTAGAGAGAAGTATTAAATGTTTCAGCAGGATAAGTCTGTTAGCGCCGATAAAGTCGTCCAAAGATTAACAGCAGAAAGCTGGAGAATTACAGGTGGCTACAGGCACAGACTGGTTGCCATTTGGTTTTCCATTTCTGTGAGTAACAGCAAGAAAATGAGTCAGACTCTAGCTGAGTCACAGTGAGTGAATATAAACTTGCTCTTCAGACCAGGAGAACCTGGCCAGGTGGACGAAGAGCTCCCCATATTCTTCTGCCCCGGATAAACACAGCATGCTGTGTCCATAGAGCTGTGCAAGTCCTGCTCCAGGGCCTGGGATCTGCAAGCCTGTCCCAAAAGACAACCCCATGGTGGAAACATATGATAAACATATGACAACATCTGCCTTCTGTTTCCTGCACTGTGTACAGATTATCTCTCCCCACACATAACCCTGTCCTGCTCAAAGAGAAAGATGGGGTTGTGCTTTTAAAACGCTGCTGAGACCAGCGACACTTTGAATAAGCTCCTTCTATACCTGTTCTCAGGCCATGTGCATCACCACATTTCAGCACCATCTGCTCGACACTCAGTGCTGTGATTATACATCTGCCTGGGGTTGTTTGTTCTCTCATCCCTCCTGAGCACTGAAGTCAGAGGCGGGACAGGCAAAGTGCTTTCTGCATTCACGTGCGCTCCCTCCACACACAGAGCAGAGCTGGCGCCCAGCTGAGCTCCCCCACCTCCTCTCCACTGATGTCATTCTTTTCCTTGTTGCTTGTTGTGCCCAGCAGTGAGGAAGCCCCTGGAATGCAGCAGCCCATGCTGGAGCTGTTCCTGCACTGATCACCAGCAACCCTAGCAGCGGACTTTAAAGGGAAGCCTGGTAGGCTGCAATAAAATAAAAAGTCATCAGGCTGTGATTTGACATCAGCAGAACTCCTTACAGAGCACAGGCCTCTATCTGCTGTCCCAGCCCCCTCCCCCTGCCTCCAATTCCAAGACCATAAAATTACTCATTAGGCTTGGAACAAAATGCTCTCGGTACACTTGCATGTGGCTGGAGGCAGAGACAGATGTTTTGGGCTCTGGAAGAAAATTGCTGAGAGAGAGAAATGAAACACTTCCAAAGCTGCACTGCTGCCTCCTAACAGTGTGCTTGCCCGCTCCTTTTGCACTCCATGGCTTTCCATGGGGTCAGAGAATAAAGGAGTGATGGTATCACAGCTGAGCAACCCTTTGCTTCCACTTCGCTTTTATTAAATCCTCAAACACAATTTGCTGTTTCGCTTCAAGTTTTGCATTGAGTCCTGCAGTGTGGCATAAGAGTAGCTCAGGGCTGTGCCTCTGGCAGCAGGTTTCGGCACCTTGGGTTTATGGTTGTAAGATCCTACATTTCAGCTGCACTTTTGTCTTGAAAAGAGCAGAGAAAAGATTGCCTTTAGGAACCAGACAGTCCTCAGAGGCCCAGCAAGCAGAGGATTCTCCCTCTTTTCACACATGCAGGGAAGTGAGAATAAAAACATTGCCTGCAGGCATCTCAGCAAGGGGATTAGGGTTCAGTGTCCAATTATTGCTTGGTTTTTATGAGGCAGCCGTTCCCACCTTCCGTAACCAAACACTTGCTCAGTTAACCATCACATTTGAATCAGGGAGGGCCAAGACCCCAGCTCCATCACACCATTTCTCTTCCTAAATTCAAGAATATTCTGCCGTTTAGATCTTTCCCTGCTGCATTTGCTTGTGGTCACATAATAGATTTTTAAGGGCATACTGGTGGTGTATTCCCAGCTTTGAAACACCAATCTCTATGATTTCAGTAAAGAAAACAGTTCAAAACACAGCCAGAATGACCACTGTGACCTGATCATCACCATGAGACAGAGGTTGTCACATCAGTAATCTTCCAACCACTGGTCAAACCTGGGACTCAGGCACTAAGAAAGTTTGAACACAATGGGCTAATATTGACCTCCTTCAGCAAAGCATCACAGAAATAACAAATTTCCCCCCCTACAGTATTTTTTCTAAGATACCATTCAGGCAGAAATGGTACTGGGCAGGTATTTTTTGCTTCTTGTGTACTCCTGCAGGATAGGATGTGAACTCAGTGCTCCACAGCTGGAAGGAGAATATACTGAGTTGGAAGATACAATGGACTCGTGTCAGTAAGCTCTATGTGGAGGTCAGGGATCAACAGGAGTGAACTGACCACGAGGGACAACCCTGGTCACAGTGCTAATTACATGTAAGCTTCACTTTCAGAGTTACATAGAAGCTTAAGCCCATTTATCTTGTCAAGGGATTTAAAGGCCTATTGGCTTTGGGAAGTGAGAGTGAGCAGAGAGGGAAGTGCAGAATCACCAGCTGAAATGTCCAGTTGCTGTTAACATGGAGTGACTGATCAGTGTCAACACCATGCAGCAGAATCTCCCAGGGCAGGGCTCACTCATCAACCCTCTCTGACATCTTTGACTTCCTTGAGAGTTTTTCTTACAAATAAACAAATAAACAAACCCTTCAATTTCTCCAATGTGATTTCCTCCCAGCCCCATAATACTGAATCACTCCTAAGCCTAAAGCAGAGAACATCACTTTGTGATTCAGGCTGCCTTCTGAGCTAGGAACAACAGCTCTGCTGAAATACCTCATTCTGAGCTGTCTGAAACACTACACAGGATGAGCAGTCTGGGAAGACAAGAAAAATGGAATTGCAGGCTTGTGAAATGGACACTGACAAAAACCTGAAGTGTCAAGCTCACTCAGATGCAGTCTGTGTTTAATCCAGTCATCAGACAGTCTCTGTTTAGCTAAATATTTGACTTCAGAATTGGGCCTGAATTATTACTGGCAAAGCTTCCAAGCTCCACAGGTCCCTCTAACAAGCTGTTCTTCTGTGGAAGCCTTGCAAGGAAATGAATGCAGCCTTTGAGGAAAGTGCTGGAACCCTTCTCAGGCTTCCAGAGTGGGTTTGTGGAGTCCCTTTAGGTCCAGGCCTTTTGAAAGCTCCATATGTTGACGGTTAGAAGCTACAGGGCTGATGTTTGTGTGCATTGCTGGTATGTTCCCAGAGGAGTTCTGGCTCCACAGCATGTCACAGGAACAGAGTTATCAAAGAAAGCACCAAAAATAACCTAGTCTACAGAACAACTAAAAGCCTAGCCCAGACAAAAATAAATAAGCTGGAGCCACACATGAAGCCATGTAGCCAGAGCTGTAACGTGTATTCCATTCTAATGGGACATATCTGAAAGCACAGTCTGCAAGCCAGAACACAGAACTGGTATGGTTAGTCCCTTTCATACCCACAGCAGGGACATAAAACAGCATAAACACAATCCTTCATGGCATCAATGGCAGCTGTGTAACACGGAGCCCAAAGATGGGGTTTAGGTGCTGCCAGGCAGAGCCCATGGTTGCTACCTCAGCACATTGGGCTGTTTGACACTCTGTCATGCAAAAACAGACCATCAGCAGTGAAAGAGAAGCGTGGTCACCTCCTGTGCCATGTAATATTCAATTCCCTGACTGTGGCAGCATATGCCAGAAAAGACAATCCTCCAGGGATGGAGGCTGTTCCCCAGCCAGACTCCCCTGCTGTGGGCAGATGCAGGGAAGCAGAGGCTTGGCTTCCCAAACTACAGGCAGCTGCAGGCAGGAGGAGTCACCTTCCAGATTTGTTTCCAAAGGAAGATTATAAATTAAAGTCCAATTTGCTAAACCTTTAGGTAAGCAACTGCTTCTGCATAAACACATACTGGTTTGTGGGCTGCATTACATGGCTAACTGCAAATCTGACTGACTTTAAAATCACAGTGTACACAACTAAACCAGATTGCTAACAGAGGCCCATTTTAAAATGACATGGATTTAAGCAGCCTGGCTTGTGATTTTTGAATGCGATTGAAAATAATGATTGCCCTAAAGTAGTACATAAAAATTGTGCATGCAAGGTAAGAGCACAGAATGCTGTTGGAGAGCTTCACTTCTAAGCAAGAAAGAGCACATAGCTGGCTCAGCTAAAATTATTCTTCAAGTGAAATAAAGTCAAAGATTTTAACACCATCATGAAGATGGGGTCAATGTCTGGAATATATTGCAAAAAAGAGCTCAAATTACTACCTCCCCCTGTCATTCGTTATGCTACAACCTTAGTGGAAAAATCCAACAGCTCTCTTAGGTCTGTTAGCTAATAAATGGATTGCCAGGCAAGTGTTCAGTGTCGTTAATAAATTGTCACAGCATTCTGTACTTAGTATCAGCAGAAAGTCTTGGTCCCTTCCACCCCTGAACACATACCTCTTTGGGAAGGACAGGAGGAACTGCCTACACTGCTTTTTTTGCTGCCTGCTGGAAACACCCAAGCTCACAAACAGATGCAAACTTTCAGTACATCTGCACTACTCTTCCAAGGTCAGCATTAAGCAGCTGGAGAGCCTGGGTGATCAGTCCTGGCTGCTTCAGGCTCTGGAAGACAATGACAATGACATTAACAGTGGCAGGTTAAATCCAGACAGCTTGCCATCCAAGGATCTCTTACAGCATAACAAAAGACTACCAAGAGCCAGAGGTCCCACTTAAGTCTGGGATGCATGGTACCCCCATAGTCCCTACAAGCAGGGATTATTCCCAGCCCTATTGAGGGATGTTTCCCCAGCCCCCAGGCATTAGGATACCCAATGGGAACGGCTCAGCCCTTCTCAGCCATTCCTGCTGGCACTGCTCCAGTGTGTCTGAAGACACTTAAATATTCATCGAGAAAGAGCAAGTCTCGCCGGGTGCACAGACTGCTCTCCAGGGAGATAGGACACCTGCCTACTCCACTCCCTGATCCATCAAATCATTAATTATTTAAAATAACAGGAAAGAGCAAGGAAAACTCTCCGCACCAGACATGCTCACAGCCTGCTGTTTACGGTGCTCTCTGGGGTCTTGTATGGCCTAGGGTTTGTATCTCCCCTCTGGCAGAAGCAAGGATCAAGCCCAGCTTTCCCCCTTCCTCAGGGAGGATGCCCTACCTGCTGAGCTATTTTACAAAAAAGGGCTTCCCCTTTATCCAGACAGACCTTATGTTCACTTCTACCAGAGAGGGGGGCATCTTTTTTTTTTTTAAAATTCAATTTGAATCAAAGGCAAACAAAATACAAATCCAAAGCTCTGAGCTACCCATACCCCCCCACACACATTCTGTGTTTACTCAAGAGCTCAGGTTCTACCTCCACATTACACAGCCAGGCGGCTCGTGGTGCCAGGGCATCAGTGAAGTGCTTGGCTACCAAGGTCCTCGGTGCTGGGCTTTGATGAGTTGGAAAACATTATTTCCGTGCCCTGCAGACTGCTCTGGTGTAGCTGTGCCCACAGAGGAACTTGTCTGGAGTAGCAAAGCACCTCTGCATCCTTCCAGGGCATTGCTTGCCTCCCCACATTTTCCACTGCACCAAATACCCCATGTTCTCTTGCAGGAACATCACAGAGCCTCACAAGGGACCCCAGGACAGGGGTGTCCTCCTAAACTGGACTAAGCCCAGGGAGCAGCCCCATCTGCACCCTGGAGTTCACTGCTCGAGCAGCAAATCGTGGCCGGTGAACAGCACTGGCACCCTCGTGTGGTGACCGGGATCAGCATGTGCTCCCAGCCAAAACTAGCGGTACAGAGATGAGGAAAGGCTGGCTGGGGGACACTCCTCCAAGGAGTCCTGACAGGGGACTGTGGGCCAGCATGGTACAGGGAGAGAATACAAACCTGATATCACTTCTAACCTGAGACCAACAGCAAAGAATCACAGAGTAGTTTGGGTTGGAAAGGACCTCAAAGCTCATCTTGTTCCACTCCCTGCCATGGGCAGGGACACCTTTCACCAGCCCAGGTTGCTCCAAGACCCATCCAACCTGGCCTTGGACACTTCCAGGGATGGGGCAGCCACAGCTTCTCTGGATACCCTGCGCCGGGGCCTGCCCACCCTCACAGGGAAAAACTCCTTCCTAATAACCCATCTAACCTTGCCTTCTGTCAGTTTGAAGGTACTGTCACTCTAGGCCTGTATCAAGTCTCTCCCCGTCTCTCCTGGAGCCTCTTTAGGAATAGGAAAGCTGCAGTAAGGTCTCCCAGGAGCCTTCTCTTCCCCAAGCTGAACAACAGCAACTCTCTCACTGTCTCCATAACAGAGGTGCTCCAGAGCTTGGAACATCTCCATGGTCTCCTCTGAGTTCACTCCAGCAGTTCCACATCTTTCTTATGCTGGGGAGTTCCAGAGCTGGATGCAGTATTCCAGGGGGATATAGTCTGGAGGACCCACAGAAACAGACCTGATTCTGCCCCCAGCGCCAGCTCAACCTGGTTCCTTCCTCATCATGCTACCAAAATGGAGAAGGAAAAAAAAAGGACAAAACAAGTCCCAGAGGCTGAAACTGGGGAATTCACTAAAACTCTGAGGTAAAAGCACTTTTGGTCCCCTCCTGCACTCACTGCCAGGCCTGTGGCAACCAGAGCACCTCATTCCCTGAAAACACCAAACCCGCTCAGGGAGAAAACAAAGAACCCACCCCTATTTCCCACAGAATTAAAAACCTCTCTCCTCCCAAATCGCTTTGGAGAGAGAACTGTATTAATTTTAAATTAAACCACCCACCAGCCCAAAGCAGCAGGGCCGCGCTGAGGTGAAGGGCGGCACCTGGCCGAGATGGCGGCAGCCCCACCTTCCCCCCTCAGGCCATCCCCAAACGGCCCCAAAACACCGTGTTTGTGGAAAGAGGGCTTATTTTATACCATTTTGATTTAAAGAGGAGCTGGAGAGGCGCTCTGCGGCGACCGGGTGGCCCGTGAGGGGTCGGGGACGCGCCTCCCTCACACCCGGCCCTCCCTGAGGTGTCAGGGACGCGCCTCCCTCACAGACAGCCCGCCTTGAGGTGTCGGGGACGCGCCTCCCTCAAAGTCCCTCCCTAAGGTGTCGGGGACGCGCCTCCCTCACAGCCTGCCCTCTCTGAAGTGTCGGGGACGCGCCTCCTTCACAGCCGGCCTGCCCTGAGGTGTCGGGGACGCGCCTCCCTCACAGCCTACCCTCCCTGAGGGGTCGGGGACGCGCCTCCCTCACAGCCGGCCCTCCCTGGGGCGTCGGGGACGCGCCTCCCTCCCAGGCCGGTCGGCCGTGTCGCGACATGGGGGACGACTTGGCGTCGGAGAGCGACACCCGTGAGTGGGGCCGAGGCGGGGGGCGATTCGTGTGGCGGGGCCGGGAGGGCTGAGGGGCGGAGCGGGGATGCTCCAGGGGTTAACCAAATGCATGAAAGCCCGTCCAGGAACAAAGCAGGTGTGTAAAACCCCACGCGTGAATCAAGAGTGGGTTGGCCCCAGAGTATCCTGTACCCCTGAGATGCTGCATGAACCTCCAGTGCCCCCACTGGGGGAGTTTGGCCCCCTTTATCTCCCAGTCCCCATCCTGGGTCGTCTTTGTGTCCTGCAGCCCCAGGTAGAGCCCAGCAGATGGTTTTAGCACGTTTATTGGCAAGTCTTTCATGTCCTTTGCTGCTTTTTTATATCTCTTGCATAATAAACTGCCTGTGAGTTGGTGCATTGGGCTGAGAGTAAATAATTTGAAATGGTTTCTCTGCTATTTGGGATAACTTGAGTTCATATTCTGTAACACAAGCTATGAAATGCCCTGGAATCTGAACCTGAAAGAGAAGGAAAACTGCTAAATATCCACTGAAATGCTGCTGTTGGATGCATTTATATTTACAGAGTGCTGGCAGGCTGTGAGGATCCTGAATAGGAAACTCAGACAATCAAATTGTTTTCCATGTATTGCTGAAAATAGATAAATTGCAGGTTCTATAGCCTTAGTGATGCTGGGTTTGTTACGGTGTCTTCACAGGCAGAAGAAGGAATAAATAAGGGGTGGTTTGGCATCTCTTGGCAATGATGCTTTGTGTGAGCATAAAATGTAAGAACACATTTCTGTCACCTGGAGAGCAGGGACAGCAGCATTTGCTCTCCTGAAATAGGGGTTTACTCCACTGAACGACATAAGCATTTACAAGGAGGTGGTATGTGTGTCACCACTGGTGTTAATAATTAACAAAATCTCCACGTGTTTTTCACAAGTTCTGATATTTCCTCTCAAATCAAGGGCCCATGTGGTGTGGAAATGCAATCCTGATAACATACCTGACCAGATGATAACAGAGTCTTAATATACAGTACAGGAAATCCTTTTTCTGCAGAAATCAGCATCCAAATCCTACTGTCTTAATTGTAGCAGCAGATCCAACACTGTGGAATACACGCTCTTGGATGTATGGTGTTAAGTGGATAAACACATTATTGAATGATCCTGTTTGTTATTTGTGTTTTTCTTGAGCTGAGGTTTTTTTTTAAAGGTAAGGGGAATGGAAATTGGAGGATGAGATTATATCTCTGTTGCTCTAAGAGTCCACAGTAGGGATACCTTTCTTCTGTGCCCTCTGAAAAGAAAAATGGGGTAGTGCTGTTTAGGCAGCAAGTCTCCTGTTTATCTCTTCAGTGTGGTGGAATGGGAACAATAATATGTTTTGATGCCTCTTGTATGGCACATGGTTGTGTCTAGTTGACATGTTGAAAGAGACTGAAGTTGCATTGAGCCCCTCAAAGAGCAGCCTGAGCTCTGCAGATGCTTAGAAAAGAGCAAAGCCTCTGGGCCAGCTCTCCAGGGGGATGTTACAGGGTGAGGGGCTGAGTTATCCACTTCCTGAAAGAATTTCCCAAAAGCAGTAGGGTGGAGACTGTGTCCAACAAAGACTGACACCAGCCTTGCCAAAAGCCTTCAGAGCCTCTCTGTTGGGCTGTGGCAGCCCCAGAGTCACAGCTTTACTCTTGGTTCTTGGCAGGAAGGTTTGTTCGATCGAGGAGAAGATTGCTGGGGCAAGGCCCAGCATGGAGAGTAAACACTCTTAAATCGTGCCTAACTGTGCAGGACAAATGGTAAATTATGTGCAGAACTGCCATGGTTTATTAAGAGATGCAGCACTGATCAGAGGCCAGGCTGGCAGTTCTGTGCTGCTTGGCTGGTTCAGGTTGCCTGGAGGAGGAGAGCAGGGCCATGTGTAAAGGCCTCCATGTAGAGTGGTGGGATGGAAGTGGAAGGATGGAGAAAAGGGTCATCTGTCAGAACCTTTACAGTGGCTCTGGGCCTCATAGGGTGCCCAGAGGACATGGACCTCATGGATGGTTTTGCAGAGGATTCATGTTGGAAGAATCTTTCTGCAGTCATCCTTCCCTGAGCCAGAAGGGGAGGTTTGTTGGGGCATGCTGCTCTGTGCTCCTTGCCAGCACCATTTCAATGCTCACTCTTCTGCTCTTCTGCAGTGCTTCAGTCAGAGAAGGAGTTTCATGATGCAGCAAAATGGAATGACACTGCCAGGATGGAGGAGCTCATCAGGAGAGGGGTTGACATCAAAGCCAAAAACAGTGTAAGTCCGGGGTTTTTCCACCTCTAAGCTGCAGGAAGTGCTGAGGGTGTGTTTCAGAACTGCAGCTCCTTAACACTACTCTTCTCATTAGATGCTTAATTGGTCAAAGCTTTAAAATACACCACCCCATGCTAAATAGAGCCTGTGGCAACCAAGCAGTTCCACAACACACTGAGATCCTCAGCACTACCATCCTGACCACAATGGAAAGCTGCAAGTGCTGAGGGATGGTGATAATTTACAGTTCCCCTTGTAACTTCTGTGCCAGTTACACACACTTGCCCTGAAAGGCTTTGATTTTGCTATCTCTGCATGCCAAGGCTGTGGGACAAACTCAGTTCCTGATGTAGGTCTCTTTTTATTGACCAGTAAGTTCATGGAAATACAGGATTGCAATCATCCCTACTGTTTCAGCCTGTCCACTGATGGGCAGCAATGTTCTTCACTCCTGTGCTGTTGTTATAGTCCAGACTTGCAGTTCTTGAGTGGAAGGTGACTAACTAACACCTGTCTGCCTGACAGGAGAGGAAGGAGGCAGAGGGTTGTGTCCAAAGAAAACCCTGCACAGTGTGAGGTGTTCTGGCTCCTTGGATGGCCAAGGAGATTTTGGCCTTCAGGAAGACTAGTGGATGCACACACACTCTGCATACATGAGCCCTCTCTCTCTCTGTCCTTGCCTTCCAGACAGACCGGACTGCCCTGCACTGGGCCGCGGGAGCAGGGAACGTGGATGCCGTACGGCTGCTCCTGGATCACGATGTCCCTGTGGATGAGGAAGACAGTGTACAAAGGCCACTCTCCCTTGCATGCCCTGCAAATGTGTTCGGTGTTGGGGGAGTGCCAGGGACTGGGTGCTGGGCCAGCGGTTACAGATTTCACCTTAGCCCTGGGTGGGTGGCACACGGCACCTGCTGGGCAAGGGGCTTGTTTTCAGATGTGTCTGTGCTCTGTCTTTTGGCTTTTTTCTTGCATGCACAGTGACTAGGAGTAGGCTGGTAGAATCTGTGAGGTTTTCTGTAGGGCATGGGGATGCTTGGCTTCTTCTGGGTGTGTTGTTGGGGCTTGGGGGATGACAGAGAGAGCCAGCAAATTCTCTCTCCCCCATAACAACCAGGCTAATACACACCATTAACTAGGAAATGGCAGTCCAGAGGCAGGTCTCTGTTAAGCTGGTGTGAATATCTGTGGCAGGAATAGTAATAACTAGAGAAAGTGAGGCTAAAAAAAATACCAGTGAGAAATGAGTAGATTAGGGAAACTTCATGAAGCCAAGGGGACAGCTTCCCTCTAGGGTGGGGATGGTGGTGGCTGCAGTTTAAGTGTCTCTCTTCTCTTCTTCCCAGTTTGGAATGAATGCTCTTCTCCTGTCTGCCTGGTTTGGCCATCTCCGTGTCCTGCAGATCCTCGTCAATGCTGGGGCCAAGATTAACCGTGTCAACAGGGTGAGAGTCTCCCTGTGTCTCCATTACACAGCTCTAGACAGTACTGGGGGACAGAGAGAGACTTACCTGTGGTAAGGCAGTCGTGTGTGACAGCATCTACTCTGGGCACTGCCATCTGCCCTCTGCCTTATCCCTAAAACAGGTGTAATCCCTAATCCAGGTGTAATAATTGTACACGGCATCCTCAGCTCATGTTTGTGCAGTGCTGAGGGGGAAGGTGTTACAGAAATGGGAAATGGGCTTAGTGAATCAGCAGTCTGTGTGTTCTATAACAGTCTTTGGTTGGGAAAAAGAGCATTAATACTCCAGTCATAACTTGCTGTCTGCAGCACAAGGAAGTGTAGCCCTAGAGGTGCAGGGAGACGTGGAGTGGGTCTTTGCTAACAGGAACAGGTTGTCAAAAGAGACTGTCCCACAGGGTTGGACTTGTTAAATGAGCAGTCCTTTATCTCCTCACCAGAATGGCAGGAACTTACTCCACTGTGCTGCTCAGAGGGGACATGTCCAGATCTTAGAGTTCATCATGGAGGACCTGGAGGATGTGTGTGTGGATGAGACAGACAAGGTAGGAAAGCTGATCACTGCCTTGTTTGCTCTGCTGAGCTCAGCAGGAATCTTATCCTTGGGAAGAGACTTAGAGTTGGATGTTACTCCCAGAAGTCTTCCTGCAGAGTGGGCTGAGGGATCATGGGGATTTTGGCTCTGGTCAAGCTCCTAGCAGCCAGGACTTCTCAATGTAGCCTTTTGCAGAACAAATTCAGAAATTTCAGTGTCATCCTCTCTTGCAGCTCCTGAGTGTATTGTAGGTAACTAATAACCAAGGGTCACCCTCTTTCAGCACGTTCCAGCATTGGCCAATCTGTTCCTAGAGATGGCACAAGAACATAGAGGAGTTAGTGCACATTCTTTTCATGTTTCCAAAAGAGATCCCCACTCTGATGCCTGGGAGTTAAATGAAGGAACAAGAGGGGTCCTCACTCACTCAGTAACTAGGGGCTTAGATACTAAGTAACTTTTTAATCCTTAGTTGCTTTTAGCAAATTATTTATTATCCTGTATTTATAGGAAATAACCACTGAAAAGACCTCTTTCCCAGTGTTTGGTGAGACCAACATGCTTGTTAGCCCCAGTGGATACTTCTGTTCACCTTGTTTTATTAGGGTCATCCGAAATATAAAGCAGAATTAAAGCAGCAGAACAAAAAAAACAACTATTTGTGAAGTGCAGCACTTCTGCCCTTTGTGGAATGGGTTATTACCCAAGGCATTATTGTATTTCTTGCAGCAGATGGTCTGATCTTGTGCTTTCTGAGCCTTTTTGGACTGTGTTTCTTTGTTTTCTTTCCCAGATGGACAGGACAGCGTTTCACCTGGCTGCAGAGTATGGGAGGCTGGAGGTGGTGGAGTTCCTCATTCAGCTGGGTTGTTCTCACAGTGCCAAGGACAAGGTATGGACATAAAACCACTCACAAGGGAGGTGAAGGCCAATGATATGGGGATGTGAGAAGCAGGGAACAGGATACCAAAAGGCTGATGCAGGTGAGTTGTCCACAGTTTTTACTATGGTTGTGGTATGTCAGGGCTTTTCTCCCTTATCCACTTGCAAGGCATTTGCACCTCAGTCCATGTTGGATTTCTCTCCATAACTTTTCAAACAGGATATACAGCAAGCCTGGTGTACCATGCTCCAGTTTTAGGTAGCCTGCTGCAACAATTAGAAGATTGCCTCAGTCTTGTGTTACTGGTTACAACCTCCTTTTCAGACACACTGGATGTGTTCTGTGCAAGGTTGTGGTGTATGAACACACAGTCCTGTGAAACATATATTTATGAAGTAATATTTACTTTCAGGAAGAAAATACAGCATTGCATTTAGCTGCTAAAAATGGACATCTCTTTGTGCTGCAGAAGATTATAGATGTTGGAGTGGACCTTGGTGAAAAAAACTCAGTAAGTACATTTAAATGAAATAAAACCCACATCACTTTCGCCCTTTTTCTCCCTAGAAATACATTCCTGCCAGTCACCAGGCTGAATAGTCAGTATTGACAGGAGAGGTCTAGAAAATAGCTGATTTTATCTAAAGCCTACGTGGGTAAATCCAGGTCCCCTTTTAAGAGTATCAATGAAAGGCAACATCCGTCTTGGACCAATTTCCAGCTCTCAAGTGTTGCCTTCTCTTCCTGCTGTATCTGCTGACCTACCTTATCACTCCATTTAATCTCCCTTTTTCTCCCCGACCCTTGCACATTCAAGTGTCTAAATGGTTATTGAATGTGTTTTAAACTAAACTTCACTGTGCTTTATAGTATTGACTTAGGCACTGAACATATGGACCTTCTGTTTGAGATCTCTCTTTGACAGATCTGCTCTGGAAAATAACGTGGCTGGAACACAGTTAATGATTTAGATAGCAAATATTGGCTTAGTATTGCTGTTCCAGGGCACACTCCAAATTAAGTTTATCAGCTTTTCATTTTTTTTTTTAGTCTTGTTTGGTTACTGTCTTTGAAAGGTGTATTTGATTGTGATTAAGATCTGAAACAAAGGGGAAGCTACCTTCTGTGGTACCTGGTAGCATTTGTCTCCCCCCATATGAGCTGTCCTCTCTGCAAAGAGCAGTAATAAAACCAGATTCAATCACCTAGGAATTCTGCTTTTTTCTCTTTTCTTGTAAAGAAATGAGCTGCAGCCTTCAGAAGGGAGAATCAGTGGTGGGGGGGTCACAGGTTTCTACTCCCAGATCCCTGACCCTCAGAACTGGTACTTTAACATGTCTTGAATTCATTCAGAAGATGGGGTAGAGTCTTCTACAGTCAGCTCATTCTGCTCTGTCTTGGCCTCGTCTACAGAAATGCTGCTTGTGTCCTTTTTTTCCTTTTCCAGGAAGGACTTACAGCTCTGCACTTGGCTGCTGAGGGGGGTCACAGTGACTGTGTGAAGCTGCTTGTGGAAGCAGGTGCTGATGTCAATGCCCAAAGCCAGGTTAGCTCTGTGGAGGTGACTCCATTTCCAAACACTTCTTTGTGGATTTATGTCTGGCTTTCCTTGTGGAGCCCAGTACTCAGGAACAGCACAGGGAGTTCAGAGGAAAGTATACAGGGTTTTGTACAAAAAGGCAGGTGAACCTCCCTGGGACTGGTTTGGCAGTGACTGGTGGAGACAATCTCCATGAATTTGTCAGTGTGGGGCCATA
Source organism: Campylorhamphus procurvoides (assembly GCA_013396655.1). Lineage (NCBI taxonomy): Eukaryota > Metazoa > Chordata > Aves > Passeriformes > Dendrocolaptidae > Campylorhamphus > Campylorhamphus procurvoides. The sequence continues at coordinate 105,930 of WBMV01009267.1, forward strand.
GGGCTACTGCAGGAGGGAAACAGGGAGCTTTCTGTGGATAGTCTGTAACAATTTCAGCCTCTGAGAAGCCATCCTGACTAACACCCATCTCCCCTGACATGCCTCTCAGAAGAAGATGAACTGCCTTCATTATGCAGCCCTGCATGGCTATGAGGACATAGCCAGGATCCTCATGGATGCAGGAGTCCACACAGATGCTGTTAATCATGTAAGTCCTTCTCAATGCTCTCACCACTTGAAAAAAGGAAAGTGTTTGTGGAGCTGCTCAAGAGCACAAAGCAACTCTGCAAGGACCAGTGCTCAGTGTCCCCATTCAGCCCCCAGTCCTGACTGGCAGCTGTGATAGAGTAAGACATGCTGGGCACAGCATGGTCCTTTCAATGCCATGAGCTAAGCTCTTCCTAAGCACAGGGTCTTCTTTTAACAGCAAAATGCATCAGCGACACACATTGCAGTCCTGCAGAACTTCCCAGCCATGGTGAAGCTCTTCATCGAGGCAGAGTGTGACCTTGACATTCCAGATAATGTAAGACTGCAACCCCCACTCTTTGTCTTTGTAATATCAACCAGTTTCATGGGGTGTTTCATCACACTGGGGACAGGATTAAAGAGGAGTGCTTTAAATGTAGGAAAATCTGGAAGTGCAACTTAGGAAATGTGAAATTTGTGAAGTGATTCTGAGTGTTGCAGTGACGTGATTGCTTGATGGCTTTGAACATGTGGGCTGTGCCGTGTCCCTGGGAATTGTGCACAGCAGCATTGCAGTCAGGCTCTATCCTCCTTGGAAGCAAGTGGGAGAAACTTCAAGTTGGAAGATATTCTGCAAAACACTTGGAGGGCTGAGAATAGGAGGCAAGCCTGGAGTTAGCTGGTTGTCTCACCAGATTGTAATTTTCTGAATGAAGTGCTTTGTTTAGCTTGTTTCAGTTAATGTTCCTTCTTGTAGCAATGTTGCCTCTTGATAACACCATAAAATTCCCACATTTAGTGTTTGATTTTACTTGTTTCCACTTAACAGTCCCAGGGTGGAACATTAACACAGCCCTGTGTCCCAGGAACAAAGAACTGGCACAGGTCCTGCCTTCCCATGGCCAAACTACCTGCCCACAGAAACTGCTTAAATAATAGCAAATAATATAGTCCTATAAGTGACCCTAAAGAGCGTTATGTAGCTGAAGAGGTTCTTTATCTAGACTGAAATGTTGTCAGGGAGGCTTCTTAAAGTTGGTGTTGGGACAGGGACGGACCAGTTCTGCTCAGCCAGAGAAACCCAGCTCTATCTGGAGATAGGAGGTTGTTTGGCCCTCAGGTTGAAAAGGGATGGAGAGGAAAGGCGGGCAGAGCTGACAGCTTTCTTACAGCATTTCCTCCTGGTAATGTCCTTGTCCTTCCAGCCTCACACTTGGCCTTCTCTGAAATGTAATCCTTTCTCCCTCCTTCTGTAGAGGCAGCAGACCTCACTCCACATCGCTGCAGAGCACGGCAGGCAGGACATCGCCGAGATGATTCTCATTGCAGGAGTTAACCTGAAGCTGACAGACAAGGTAAATGTCTCCATGGGTTGAAGAGGTCCTGTGGCAGTAAGGAAGGAAAATACAGATAGATGGTCTCTGTCACTGTCCTTCATAATTTTCAAGGAAATATGAAAATCTGGATATTTCCAGGGATAAGGCCTTTAAACACTGCGGAGTAGGTTATTTTGATGTGTTTTCAGAAAAGAAGTGACTGGCTCCATTTCTGAAGGTTTTGCCCTATAGTTAAATCAATGGAATTCTAGAGGAATCAGGCAAATTGCATATGGCCTGAAAGTGTGGTACGTGCCCAGAAAATGCTGAAGAGGCTTGGGCAGAGAACAAAACAGTGTTTGCCATCCTCAGTGGGTTATGTGCAGACTTGAAGACGTGGCTGAAGATGGGTTGAACCTTTGCCACCTTCCAGCACTCCATGAAACCACATGACACAGCTCAGGTGACATAATCCCACTTCACTGTGTGAAATTTGGTTTCTGCTCACATCTGAGGCGAGAACCATTCTCCTTGACATGCCTGGTGGCTGGGCTGGCTTGCTTCATGTAACTTTAAATCTCATTCCTTTCTGTGCTGTGATTTGAGTTAGAAATACAAATCCCCCCTGAGCTATCCAAAATCCCATTCAGGTAAGGAGCATAGTTACATTTCATGGTCCCATCAGCCTGTGCTTTTCCTAGGAGATTGGTTCTAATCGTGTGCATGTGGAGCCTATAAAATTGTTGAAGTTGCATAAATCACTTCAGTTTCATGTGACAGCAAACCTGCAGTGCAAAAGGCTATAAAATGCCTTGGATTGCAATGCTGAGCTAGTCCTCTGACAGCTGCACCGATGTTATTGGGAGCCAGAAAGCAGCCTGCCATGCACTGGAGGTTACAGGAAGCTTTTCCAACTCCTCCTGCCCAATGGGCAGATCCCTTGTGGCAACAGAGATGCTGCAGAGCCTGGAAAACCACTCCCCATGTAGATCAAAGCCAGCTCACACCCGAGGTGTTTATAGGTGGAGAATAGGTCCTGGCAGGGTGCATTACTCCACAGTCCTGCTGCTGCAAGGGAGGTTGTACCTCCATAGGCAGAAAGTCTTTTCAAGCTCATTTTCCCACTCTGATTTCAGCAAGGTAAAACATCTCTGGATGTCGCTGCCCGAGGCAATCACATCAACTTGGTGGACATGATTATCAAAGCCGATCGGTTTTACAAATGGGAAAAGGTGAGCAGCTTATACACCACCCCCTGCCCTTTGTAGTGCAGGTGTAGCTTTACTGACTCCACTGAGACTCCACATACCGGCTGTCAAAGGACAAGAAAGGCAGGACTTGACCTCTGCTTTCATCCTCTTACAAGAAACACAGAAGTCCTCACCATGCCAACAGCATCTGCTTAAGGCTTTCCTTGTTTAAAAAGGCCTCTGTGGTTAGAAATCCCAGGCTGTGAGGCTGGGAACAGAGGTTTTCCTTGTGTCTTGTTAAGATTTTGGGCATCTCCCCATACCAGGGGGAAGAAAAGGAAGGAAAGGAGGACATGTCCCTGTGGCCCAGATGCAGCTTTAGGAGTAACGCTGTGTAGGTCAGGCCCTTGTATGGGCTTCCCCTGCAGCTCTAGGGAAAGTCATTCAGCCTCTTTGCAGCCAGGCACCTAAAGGTTGTGAGCACAAGCCTGTGTTGCAGGGAAGCAGGAGATTTAATTAAATGATTCTGCACCAATTTCAGATAAAAGGCAGTATAGAAATGGAAATCACATCCACATGGGCTTCTACAGCAAAGCAGCTTTTAACGGTTTTTGTTAACATGCCTGGTTAGCACCGAGTGAAACGAGAATAAAGAGAATTAAAAAAATGTGCTGTGCCAGAATGAACTTGCAGTGACCTGCAGAGCTGAGGGTGTGGGAGACTGCAGAGCAACGTTGCAGCAGCTCGACTGAAACCCCTGCTCTGGCTTTGCAGGACAACCTGAACAGCAACGCCGACTCATGGGTGCCAAAGCACTTGACCTTTAAGCAGGATCACAGGCTGGAAACACAGCACATTCGCTCAGTCATGTGGAGATTAGCCACGAAGTACCTCAAACCTGGGGAATGGAAGAAGCTGGCACATTACTGGAAATTCACAGATGCTCACATTAGGGCCATTGAGCAACAATGGACAGGTATAAAAACCTTCCCAGGTATTTTCCTTCCTTCACTTGCACCATGTTTCTAGGAGGTGAAGCTGGAGTAGGAGCAAATTGTGAAGAAAATGTGTCAGTGTATTTGAAACAACCAGAAGATTATGTTAGAAATCCAGCTTTTAATGAATGTGGAGTTACCTACACACTGGAATTTGTCTAGGAGTAAAGCACACAAGCAGGGGGATTGCTCACTCCTAATGAGGCACTTAACAGGCTAGTGAGTTCTGAGTACAATTCTCGTTCTACAGAACAGGAGAAACTTCCTGGTTTTATTTTAAGGATATGAACCAAGAAGGCAGCAAAGTTCCATTTAGAATTCAATAGATATATTAGCAGAATTAGGTCTGAGGCTCAGAAACAGATTACTGCTGGTGTAGCTGCTGTCAAGACTGTAGTCTGGACAATGTGAACGAAGGGCCAAGCTGTGCTCTGAAGGGAGAAACTCTGTATTGCCATGAAAGGTTGGCCAACAACTCCAGTCTCATCCACAACCACTCCATTAAGTTTCACATGGAAGGAAATTAGCTAAATCATACTTTAGAGCCTCCTAGTATAATCCAAAGGGAGCAGTGTCCAGACTCACCAGATCAGAAGTCCGCTGTGGTCAGGGCCATGCACTCTGAGGGGGAGATTTCATTTATGGTTTGATCTTGCCAGGCACTAAAAGCTACAGGGAACATGGCCACAGGATGTTGCTGATCTGGCTCCATGGTGTGAATACTGCAGGAGAAAATCCAATCAAGGGACTGTATGAAGGCCTTGTGGGGATCGGGAGAAGAGATTTAGCAGGTAATACTTTTGTCTTCCTTCACTAAGCATTATTTAAATCAATTTACTTGTACTCTGTGGTTACACAACACACAGAGAACTCCAGTGAAGCCAGTTCACACAAGCTGAAAGCACCTGCCCTGCCCCCTTGCTTCCATTACATGTAATTTCTTTCCTCTTCATTTTAACAAATTAACACATCCTGCCATGGCTCCACGTGCAGCAGAACATTGTCTCTTACAGAAAGTATCCGGAAAAAAGCCAATGCAGACTCCACCTCTCCACGGAAATGCACAGCAATGTAACCCCGGGAGCATCTTCTGCTTGTCTGAGAGCTACAGGAGAAACACTTCTCTGCTGCTGCTCAAAGGCAGCTGCAACTTAAGGGCTCCTTGTCAGGAACAGCTGGCACTGCTGGGTGCTGTTTGCTCTGGAATGACAAGAGTAGAACAAATGCTAAGGGTCAAAAATGCCTCTTTACACAGAAGGGAGATTTTTATCACAACTTACTCTGGTCTGGGTACTGTAAGGGGAGTTCAGCGAGTGAGCCTCACTTGTCATACTGTATCAGGAAATATTACAGTTTTACTGTAACTTGTTTACAGCATATTTTTGTACATAAATTTTTAACTGTCAATTTTTTAAGTTAATGAGGGGAAAGCCTTTGTTTTCAGGAGTGTTCCTTACTTACCTTGTGGGTGGGCTGTCTATCACTTGTGTCTTAAATGTGTCCATAACTTCCCTCTTACAAGGGGAACTTAAGAAGCAAAATCAAAAATTGCTTTTGGTCCTTTTGAAACCTTTGGGGTTGTGATTCTTAATGCTTTGACTGCACAAAAAGTTTCTGAGAACAACATACATACTGTTTATAAATGAAATAGGTAAATGACACCACTTACCTTTTCAAACTATCTTTTCAAGAGATTAATTATCTACACAGACACAGGGACATATAGTTTCCTTACATAGCAATTTGTCATGTAATACTTCATATTTATTTTTTACAGCATTTCAAGGGGAAAATAATGTCTGCATTTCAATAAATCTAGATTGTACCCTCAAACTTGCAAGTTATATCTTGTCATCTTTATTAAAAAAGCACTACAACATTCTTAATTAGAGATAAACCAGTACAACCTTATAATTAAAGCTTGAAGGGAATTCAAGCAGAACATGCTGGTTTTCTTCATTTCCAGAGGTGTCTGTAGAGGCAAACCAGGACTGTAGTGAGCTCCATTGCTGTTCTCTTGGAGGCAAAACAAAAGACACTTGCTGAAAGTGAAGTTTTATTGAAAACCATTTTTAAGCAGCAAAAGATTTAAAAATTCAAAAGATTTATTTCAAATAGAAACTAACTTACAACACAGCTTATGAAGCAAATAAGTGATGGCAACATTGTCACTAAACATCTTGTAAATCAAACATTCAACAAAAATATATGTCAGCTTTTAAGTACACAGTCTGCATGTGGTAATATATACAGCCGAGTGAAAAATATAAAAAGAAATACACTGTTCTGCTTAAGAACATGACAGTGAAGACTTTGGTAGAAAAAATTGTCCTTATTTTTAAAAGTGTAGTCTTCAAAGATGCTTCCTTGAATCCAAAGACTAAAAATTAAACAGACTATCCCATTACACTGCTGGAGGTTACTGTCCGTGGGTAGTTCACTGACTGTTGATCCTGCTGGAATCACACAGTGGTAGTCGGCGAACACAGGGGAAAAGGCAGAGTGGACACAGCTGATTGTACACAGGAAGACCAAACTGATGCCTCCACTCCACTGGCACTCCCAGACCTACTGCTCTTCTTGCTCGTTGCTGGTGTGAAGACTGATCTTTTGGACCTCCAGCTCCTCTGCACTGACCATAGAGGGATCGATGGCTGCGTACCGGGTACCGTGGAACTGCAGCAAATGGATCTGTGGGGCACGGGGAACAACACACAAACAGCTGGAGAAGCACAGTGTTTTGGTAAAGGAGACACATTCCTGCCGAGGAATTCCATGGCTCTGGAGTACAAGAGTTCAGAGACAGGGCAGACAAAACCCCCAAAGCTGCCCCTCTGTGAATGTGGCTGCTCCCTTTGGTATCAGCGACCTCAGAGCTGGAGCACACAGAGCTCAGGGAAGTCAAGAAACAAAAGCAGGTGCACAACAGGAGTTGCTGTCTGCTGTTGTGGCTAAACCCATTTGTAAATTGGGTTTGAATTCAGAGACTCACCTGAATATAGAGGTTGACCTCAGCACTCCTGCAGAGATAAGGGAAGTTGCCTCCTGTTTTGAGGTGAGCTCTCCTGGCATTAGGGTAAAGTTTATACATTTCTTCTTTTGCCTCTGTTGAAAGCGCGCTCTGGTCAAACACCTAAGGAACAAGTCCCAGCAGTCAGCTCTGAGTCTCACACTTTGTTGTTACATCAGACTGGCTCTATGCTGTTCCTAGAGTGACTCTCAGTTTCTTTGTGGAACAGTGTTAATGAAATGAAAACAAGCAAACTTGTTGGGCTTTGACAGCTAGAAAGCCAGCTCTGTGATAGGGACACATATCGCTGAGTTACTGCACAGAATATCCAACTCAGTGTAGCACACAAGAGTCACAGTGTTGCCCAGTCAGCAGAAAGCTTCCCTAAATATGAATTTACATGCTGCAAGTGCTTACTGAGTTGCTGATGGAATATCAAGGCCCCACCTACCAAAGGGAGGAAACAGCACTTAAGAAAAAAATGAAGCTGAGATGAACTTACATCCATAATGGTTACAGGGATGTCTCGGATTTTGTGAGGTTCTACATAGGAGTTCTGGCAGTTGAGGGTGAGTCTTGAGGCGAGCTCGCTCTGGCCCAGGCTCTCCAGCTTGCAGAAGAGAGAAACACTGATTAACAACATATTTCACTGCAGGAAGTTAATGTAATATTAACAATACAGCCAAAGAGAAGGTAGTCTTAAACTCAGTATTACTCTGCATGAGACAAATGCTTAAAGCATGTTCCATTAGTTGCTCCTGCCCCCAGGGAATGGCCTACAGATGTATCCCAGTACTTTCTCCTCTTCCATCTTAGTTCCTTAACTTCCTCTCTTTTGATCTACATAAGTAAAGAGAACTAAGGTAAAGTCACCACATTAGTTAAACTGCTGGGTCTGTGACAGAATCTGCTATGGATCCATTCCTCACTCCTCCCTGCCGGGTAGAAATCTCTACACCCTCCTGCTCAGTAAATCCACTGAGAGTGACACCACAGCCATGAGAGCAGAGAGCTACCTACCCTGTCCACCATGAAATCAATCCCATCTGCCATCTCAGGGTCTAGAGGACCAGATGCAAAGTTCCCAAGGACAATTTTTTTCAGCATAAAAGCAGGCATCAGCCAAAAGCTAGAAAAGAAACAAGATGTAACAATCTTCAGGCACCAAGGGCTGCAGCATCTAGATGTTTTGTTGTAAATGCTCCCTTTCCTTGTACAGACTTTGTGCTTTAACTTCAAATGAAATTCTGAAAAAGCTTTAAGAGCAGAGAGATGGAAAACATGGCAGCTTGGTGCTTGAAATGCTCTGGGAAGCTTTTAGTCTTACATGGCAAAAGTGTATTTCAAACTTAGTGAGCAACACTTTTCTTGCTCTAAATGGTTTTGCTACAAAATAGGCAGTTCTTAAATCTGACCACACACCCACAGAGGATCATGGAACAACTTGTCTAATTCCACACTCTCAATTGTGAAAATTTCCATTCTTCTTGTGGTATGCCTTTAAAAGTCATAAGTATTGCATCCCACACCTCCCTCCCCCACGCTGGAATCAGGTTAGATGTATGTCCAACCCAATCAGTGTGACACTTCATTGCAAAAAAGTTAATGCCAGAAGTCTGCTTGCTTGTCCCAGCCCTCCTTACCTGTTTGCTGTCCATGTCTGATTGAAGATAGAAGTGTCACTAAAGGCATTACACAAGATCAGAGACTGAACTCTGGGAGATTTGTGTGTGTATTCAGCAAATTTTTGAGCCAGAAAACCTCCCAGAGAAGCTCCAAAAAGGTGAACCTAATGCAAGGGAAAAAAACCAAAACAAACAGATGATGTTACACTTGCAAAATGTGACCTCCGAGCACAATGTTTCATTACAAAAGTAGGTCACTCAAGTTTTCTCTGTCCCCATAACCCACTTTTTGAAAGAGTCACTATTCCATTGATCTTCTGGTTTGATGAGTGATAGAAATGTGGCAAATACTGGCAGAAGGAAATGTTCCACACAGAATCACAGTGCAAATCTATGTTCATCAGGCTTAAGAAAAAACACACGATCATTTCACATTGTTCTCCACAGCTATTCCAGTCCAAGATACTCTTGTGGTGTTCTGTGCTATGTGAGTCAGGAATGATAACTTCCATGGGATCCCATGTAAAACTGAAGTTAACCCATGCAATTTAATAAGCACATAATAACAGCTGAATTTACGCCAAGCATGACAATTTCTAAGGGTATTCACCTTCAAAACTAGTTTCAAATGTGAAATTGCAACACAGCCTCTTTATTTACAGCCTACGTTGTTGTGTCCTATTTTATCCACTGGCTCCTAAACGAGACTCTTTCAAACATCAGGATTTTACTGCAATGATACATCCCCTTCCCCATCGCCAGGCACTCACTCACTTTATCCAGCTGAAGGTGGTCTAACAGTTTCCTGAATCCATCACAGAACTCGAGGTGATCCCAATACACTGGATACTGCAACTGAAATAATACAAAGTTAGAAAAAGCCAATCTCAGATCAATCTGCTTCAAAGTCATGGCAGTTCTCACATTAAAGGTTTCAGGCCATCAGCCAGCCCCTCCTGCAGGGTGAGGCTCCTCAGCAAGGCCCCACAGCCCAAGGGTGCAAAAGCACACAAAGTGCTGCAGAGCAAGTTTGCTGGGGAAAGCGCAGCGTTGCCTCATTCTGTAATCAGCAGGAGGGGAGGCTGGAACTGTTCTTCAGTAATTCTGTAGCATGTAACAGCTACAGAAATCATTAACTGCTGCAAGACAGACAGCCAGGCTATTTAATATTGTACAAATGAACCACTGCAGTTCAGCTCAGAGGCTGAGAAGCCACAAAAAGAGCAGGCTGGTAGGGTTTTAAGGAGTGATATAGCATTTGCAGATATTACATGGGCTAAGAACCACATTATCCACCATCCCCAAGGAAAGCACAGAAACCCTGAAATAACTCACGTATTTGCCTCAGGGCTAACAAAGACCCATCTGGAGGCAAAAATTACCTGGGTCCAGGACACACAAGGGGAAAAATAGGCCAAGAAGTTAATTGTGTGCATGCACAAGGTTGTGGGTAAATGCTGCTGTGAACACAGAGCAGATTCCACCCTGGATCCACAGGCTACCTACTCCAAAGTGCAACTTAGCGTCAGGTTTTTGGTGGATTCCCTCAGTCAAAACTAAGTTCACTATCCAACTTCTGATTCAGCAACCAGCACGAGCACCCTGACTCTGACACAGGTCTGAGAATACTCACAGCGATAACTCTGTAGCCCCATCCAGTCAGTGCCAAAATTTGCTGGAAAAACACATCTGCAGTTCCACTGACAGGAGGGAGAAATATGAGCGGGCAGCGGATGCTCCTCGGTCCTGCATCATACAGTGACCAGACTTTACTGTCATCATCATCTACTATGATCTGGAAAGAGAGGCACGGGAGGGGGAAGAAACACAAGTGAAGTTCTTCAGCCAGCTCCCACAATTACTTCTAGAAATTGCCATCCTCTAGTACATGTTATAATACTCAAGACCAGCTTTTATTCTTCTTCACAACAGCTTTCCTCTCTAAGGCTGTTTTCTCACTGGAATGACAATCTTTGTGTGGATACAGTTGGAACAGAATTGTGGCCTTGCACCATCAGAACAGATGTTTTGTGCATCCTGAGATAAGCTGGGCAATGAACTGCACCTCAGGAAAGGAACTCCCATGCTCAGGAGAGACCCAAGGGGTCAGTTGAGGGTACCAAGAGCAGCAGCTGGAGGCTGGAAGAGCTACTACTGCCCCAGGGACAGCTTTTTAAACAGCCATCGACATTTGTATCCACACACAGAAGATGTTACAGGTCTGGATCCTTGAGGCCTGCTGAATTAAGCAGCTAAGAGCACAAATTATTGATCTGAAACACAGAACTGCCCGCCAGAAACAGAGACACACACAACTCCCAGGACAGCACTACAAAGCTGAGCTGGGAGGAAAAACACTTCCCTCATGTGGCATCATCTCTGGGGCATCTGGAGTACCCAGGACACTCATCTGGCTGAGGCAGATTATTCACACAGGAGGTGCTATCATTAATAAGCAGCTCCTCATACTCATCAATATCTTCAGAAGTATAAGAACTGGGTCTTCTTTTCTACAGTGCTGAAGCCTGACTTGTTTTGACACGGCCTGTTCTACCAGCAAACTGTTTCGTATATTAAAATGTCCTTTCAACTCCACAACCCAGCAGAAGTGTGAGGCTCGTCCCAAATTAACAAGCACAAACCTCTGGGGAAGGCCTGTGTCACACAGTGGGAATTTATTTCCTCTGTATCAAGATCTTACAGCTTTTTGAACAGTTATATACAAGCACCATTTACTTTTCCAACCCAGCAGTTAAGCCTCTCAGCAATCAGAGAACAGCGTATCACAAATCAGATTTGCTTGACTAACAAATCTGTTTTTAATAAAGCCAGTATTTCAGGCTCTGGAAACATGTGAGGAATCACATGATACTGTTGTTTTCTAAACTCTCTATGAAAAAAGGAAGATTGCATACCAGAGCTTCCAGACCATTGAACCATTTAAACATAAACCTTGTACAAAAGATCTCTCAACCACACAAAATACTACCCTTTGAACACAACTCCTGGGCCATTCTCAGCTATTATCCCATCAGTAATGTTGGATCTGTTCAGGGTGGCTCCCTTGAGTTTTGCAGGGCCAGGGTGTCCCTTGCTGAAGACTTTGGGAATGACTTATCTAAGACAGTGAGCAGTGTATGCAAATGAAGGCTCACATGCAAAGCTAGAGACTCAGTTAAAAATGTTATTTTCTGTGCTGTACTTCTCATATCTGAGCAGGGCAGGAAGGGTGATGGAGCTGTGCATTTCCTGCGCCTGTCAGGAGAAACATCTCAGCCTATTCTCCAACAAACTGCTCTGGCTCTGCTTCCTTAGGTCGATCCAACAGCAGGAACCAAGTCTGGCCATTCCTTCCTCTGCACTTCTTGGGGGGTAATGCAGGCAAATGTATTCCCAAAGACTGCTTCAGAGATTAATTACATCTTCAAATTGGGCTTTTTTTCCCCTTCTCTCTCCAGTAACCAGGCCTAGCTTATTTTTCACACCCCACATTCACCACTGTGGCATCACTGGACTTCAGAGCAGACAGAATCACTCAGGAGGGTGAGGTCTCAAGGCCACCAGGTCACATCAGCTTCAGTTTACACACGTCCCCAGTGAGGAAACCCTGAGCACTCACAGCAGCTGGAGGCAGTGGCTGCTGGCACTGAGCTGCAGTGTCACAACGTCCCCACGGCAGCAGCACCACGTTCCGTTGTAACCACAACCTCCAGCTCCCTTCCTTCAGCACACTGCATCCCATAAAACAGAGCCTCGGAGCACCCACACGTCTCTCCACTGAAATACTGTCTCCTGGCCTTGCTGACCTGGTGAGGCACTGCCTGAAGACACCAGCAGGGCACAAACAGACCCAGGAGGTGTGGCACTGCCCAGGAACAGATGGACAGCCAGAGCCAACACAGAGCACGTGTAGTTAACAGCAACAGATCTTTCTTAATTGCAGAACACACAAACTGGCAAAAATGAATGAAAATCCTACAGCCCTTCTCTAAGGGTGTTTCTGCAGCCCACGCAGCCATCCAGATTAGGGAACCGAACTGACTGGAAGTCAGCTTAGCCCAAAATCAAACTGTAACACACCCCAAGCTAAAGAGGCCACTGACTGCTCAGTGTGTATGGCCACATCAGTGGCTGTGCTTGCAGGAGCATCCTGGGGGGTAAAGGCAGGGCTGTCCTGCAGTCTGGCAGCAGTCTGTGGTGCTGCTGCAGGTCAGGCTGTCACCACAGCTCAGCAAGCCTGACCTGCAAAAGGGACACGTGAAAGCCTGACCAGGTCAGGAGCTCTGCACTAGCACTGCACTCTGTGCCCTTGGTCTGCCACTTGGCACACAGAGGGCAGGAGCTGGAGCACTGCACACCTCAAACACTCTCCTGGGGCTCTGTGAAAGGAAGTGGAGAAATCCAAGCAGAGAAGAAAGTCATTGGACAGTGTGATTAAGCAAAAGACATCTAAAGGACATGCAGCAGAAGAAACCATTTGGGGTTTTCCACTGTGGTTAAGGATTGTCCCACTCTGAGGAACCCTGTGTGAAGTCCAACTGCCAAGAAATTGCCTTCAGACACTGCTCCAGCCTGAGGCTGATGGGTAGGGACAGTGGAGGTGGCTCTGGTAGCACAGGATCAGCTGCCCTGCCTCAGTGCAGTCCATACAGGCAGCTCTGAGAGGTCACATGTGTGATCCCCAGCACCCTCTTTCCTTGGAGTCTCCTCCTCAGGCATGGCTGGAATCAGGGCAGCAGGTACCACTGCCATGGGTCACAGCTGGGAGTTTCTGCTCTCCACCACTTGCAGAAGTGACCTCTGAGAAGCATGTGAAAATGAAGGCTGTGCTTTCATGTACTCACATGACACGTGGAGCAAGAGCTCAGGAGATAAAGCAGGTCAGTAGCCCAGCCACAACTGATCTGCATTAACCACAATCTGGTTTTCCCCCACTACAGAACAAGAGGAGACTTAACCCGCAAGAGGATTCCAGCTGTACATACCTTTTTAAGAGGAACCGTGCTTCTGAACCAGTTATAGTCAGGAGAGACTTTAATCTCTCCCATGATGTTTAGAAAAGCCTCAGTTTGGGGTAGCCTGAAAAAGAGAGAAAGTGAGAAATCAATACCATAGCTTTCCCATGGGCAGCACTCAAAGCTGTGCCCTGTACACGAAGCATTGCGGGGTGATTTGCTCTTACCAGTTGATGGCACTACCTCTGACTCACACCAAGTTTACTTTTGCTCTGTTTTCATCACTAACCATATAATTATTCCCCCAAGAGGCAGCCACCTGACTGACTGCCTTACTGCACCAGCCTAATTATGAAATGATGATGCTTTTGTAACAGCATTCCCCTGTGACAGCTGCAGGGAAAGTCAATTGTGTTGCAGGCTCTAAGTGGCTTAAAACCCTACAGCATGGTTTTGATTTGTTTGAAATTGATCAAGTACTCCAGATTTCTAGCTGATAAATATTCATACAATTCACCCAGCAGTTCCCACCACAGACATTATTTCATGGCCCAGGATTCAGACCACGTCCTTCCATCTGACCCAAAGGAGTCCCAGGTCACATTGGGAACATCATCTGATCCGAGCCTTAATTTACAGAAGGTTCCTGAAATTTCAGTTCTGTCCAGCAGACCCTTGTCAGGAGTTACCAATGAAGAGATCTTTGAAGCACAACAATTAAAACAGGACAAATTCCTTCAGAGTTGGAGCCACACAGGAATGCCACTAATTCATTCCCCAGTCAGAATGTCCAAGCACACATAATGAGCATCTTAGAATACTCCATTAATTAGTAATAAACACTGAGGTAACTCCAAGATTTAACTCTTTTTTTAAAAGCAGCTTCAGACAGACCATTAGCATCCATTTACACAACAAATGGCATCGAATAGTTCTGAAGCTTCGAGACTCAAGAGCTTCACCCGAAAGCCAACTGCCTCAGGAGATTATTTTCACGCATTCACACACAGCATTGAGCATAACAAAACAAAGAAACTTTTGCTCTTGTTACTTAACAGTTGCCAAGTCTAAATCAATAGGGTTTGTTTCTTAATTCTTCATAAAATAAGACTTCCTTGTGTTCTGTGAGTCACTCCAACTCTTTTCTCCCTGCAGGAGAGCTGCCAGTGGGCAGCTTAACCAGTTTACAGGGCTACAGCTGGATTAACAGTTAGTTACAATTTCCTCATCTTTCAGTCTTCATTTGCCACATTTTAGGTGCAGAAAACATGGAGTTTAAAGGGGGAAGTACTTTCTGAATTGCAAAACACACACCTACCCCAGAGCACACACTACACCTCTCATGTCCAAGGGTTTGAGGTGGGGAGTTCACCTGCATGGCCACTGTTTCAAAATCGTGTGACTTCCTTTTGGTGCTTGCACCAATTATTTCACTCTCTATCACAGTCTGGCAGCAGGTAAAATTACAGCAAAGGCAATAAAAAATATCTCTTTCCAAAGCAGAGCAGGTGCAAGGATGTGTTACTGAACTGGGGCCAGCGGATCACTGGAGAAAGGAAGCAGTGGTTCAGACTAATTCCTTCCCACAACCACACACCAGTGGCTTCCTGAAAGCTGCTCAGCAAACAACAGCGTGACAAAGCTGGGGCAGACATAAATTACAGGAAAAGCCTTCAAACACACAGTATCTTGGAGCATTTTATTGGCAGGGCCAAGAAGCACAAGCCATGGCCTCGCTATGCCAAGGACTGCACAGACACAGAGGTGCTGGAGAGGGAGACCTTCTGCTGGTAATTCTGGTTGCCAGAGAAGACTGGAAACCTCTTCCCCACTGTGATCACCTTGCTGCTTCTGCCACCTGAGCCTTTCAGCACCACTGAGCTGATTTTTGTGGGCTGGGAGCACAAAGCTGTGTCATTACACCTGGTAATGACAGGAAAGGGTATGATGCAGGTGAACTTCGTCCTGTACCTTGTCTGGCACCACAGCGAGTTTAGAGTCCACCTGATATCTAATTTTTGAGCTTCCCAGCTCACCTGTTATCACTTATGGAAGTGAATCACTAGTAACACCTGGGCTGATTTCTAAAGGTGCACGTGTGACCATCACCCCTAAGGGCTGCCCCTCTTTTCAGGCAAGAGGAAACAGTTTGGCTTTAATTAAAGAAGTTTTTGATGAAGTTTTGATGTCCTGTTACTGAAATGCTCTTTTTTCTCTCCGACACAGAAATGCAACACCAAATTTGCACACACAAATACTCATGTCAACAACACCACCACATGCTTTTCAGCTGCAGAAAAGCTGAACTATGAATTCAAAACAGGAACTCAGCCCCTAAAGGTAACTCAGATCACAAAGAACCTGATGCTGGTCATGACCGGGCTCTAAATACCCTTTTCATTTTTAGGAAAACAAAACAACTTGAAGAACTCTAACGCCTTGGAAACAATTCATCTGAAGGAAGGATTCTTCTTAGGTGGTAAAATTCTTGTTGTGTTACCCTGCTACACCAATGACATTCTATCCATTATTGATTTAGAAAGACAATGAGAAAGGAGATTTACAGGTAACTGGGCCATGGCAGCAGCACTTTCCCCTCTCCACCAGCTACACCCCCCACTCCCCTGCCCCAGCCGCCCCCCAGCCNGCAGGCCGAGGCTGAGGAGCAGGATGATGATGAAGAGGATGACGATGATGAAGAGGAGGATGAAGATGCCCCGGTCCCTCCCCCGCCCCGCGCGCCCGGCCGGGGGCACGCGCCGGCCGCCACTTCCGGGTGCTGCGCCCGCACCGCCCACGTGACCCGCCCCAGGTGGGCGGGGCCTGAGGCGCCGGCGCCGCCATTGCTGCCCGGGCGGAAGTCACGTGCGCCTCATGGAATTAATTACGTTAATTACAAGGGCTGGGAGGGGGGCAAAACTCACCCCTCCGCTGTGCCAGGCTGTTCCGACCCGCCACAGGTGGCACCGAGTTACTGCTCATGTGGCATGGGGGGATAATTAGCTGTGTTTAATTAGTAAACAGGAACTGAATGTGAGCGGGGCTGTTCTCCATGAGACGTGACCAAAGGACACGCTTCCCTAGATAATATATATTTATATAACGTCGGCCGGTGTTGAAGATCATCTGGCGCCCCAGAACCGCTCCATGCTGTCTGGAGTTTCTGCTCAGCCTCGTCTTCTCGCGGAAGGGTTTTTAACAAACCCATGGGAAACGGGAAAGGAGAGCAAAAGGAACTTCGGAAGAATTAAAAGGAATTTAGAGAAGAAGAGCGAAAGGAATTTAGCAGAGAAGAATAAAAAGAATTTAGGGAAGAAGCACAAAAGGAATTTAGGGAAGGAGAATGACAAACGCGAGGGATCTCCTGCAATAACGCGTGTTTTGGGGAGCCCAGGGCAGCCCAGGGGGCACCGCGGCCCTCAGACTACCCCTCCCATGATGCCCCGCGGCGCGCCCGCGCCCACTCCCCGCCAGGACTACAACTCCCATGGTGCCCCGTGCGGAGCGCCCGTTCCCGCCGTGGGGTGCGGCGCGCGGTGCCCGCCGGGAGCTGTAGTCCCGCGGTGACGCACGGCGGGGCGGTGTTGGCGGGGCGGGAGGGGCCGGCAGCGAGGCCTGGTGGGCGGCGGGCCCAGCGCGGCCGCTGCACCATGTCCTGCCACAGCTGCGCCGCCGCCGCCCGTCTGCTCGGCTCCACACTGCCCTCCGCACGCAGAGGTAACCGCAACCCGCCTGCCCTCGGCGCTCCCCGGGCCCCTCAGGGCTCCCTGAGGGCCGCCCCCCCAACCCCGGCCCCGCCGTGACAGCGCCGGGCGCCGCGGCCTTTGGCTGGTTGTTTTCTAATCCTCCCACCCTATTTGGGTGTCGGGGATGAGGGGCAGAGTCCTGCGGGGTTTGCCCTCGCTGCGGGGATGGGGTTTGTAAGAGCGGGGCGATCCTCGCGGTGCTCCTGGAGTGTTTAACTGGCTTAGAAGTCCTTAATTAGCCCCCTTGGCCTTTCCCGCAGCCTGGGCTTGGAGCGGTGCTTGGTTTCGGTGAGCAGAAAGTGGTTATTTGTTTGCAGGTTTGTAGGAGGGCGAAACTGTGCAAAGCACTGGCTGGAAGGTGAAGTGAGTGGTTGGGGCTGGAGTAGTGGGAGGTTGTTGTTTTCTTGGTTGTTTTGCCCTTTTCCTGCTGCTCTCTTGGGTTCTGAGAGTTGGCAAACCGTGGGGTGGTTCTGGTGGTAAAGGCAGAACAACCCCAAACTGCGTTGAAAATCTCTCTGTGGCACGTTTGTATCGCTATTTTGAATTATTGTACCCTTGGCACTAACCTGATGAGTCAGATGATTTATTGCCTTTGAGAGGTGAGTTAACTTGTTGTGCTTGACTTCACTTTTATATCTCACCTGTGCTGAAAGGTTTAAACCAGTACTTTCAGCTCCAGCCAGTCCTTATGCAAACCCATCGAAAATAAACTTTGAAGCAAGTAATGTTCTAATTTCACTTCAGAGCTCTATTTTTAAAAAAATTTGCATTTCTTTTTGTCAGAGCTAAGATTTGAAAGGGTTGCATAAAACAACAGATGAGGCTAAAACACAGATACAGAGTAATACAATTATTTATGCATCAGCTTTCCATGGAAGTTGTTTAAAAATAAATAAGCCTTATTCTGGTGCATTTTTTGTAACAAATTATGTCCTCTGCCAGGTGTTTTGTTTGCTGTTGCTGGTTGGGACAAACTTAAGAGTGTTCAGGCTGTGTGGGACAAATGAGACTTCACTTCTGTTACAGTCTTGAGCAATAGATTCTTCCAAGATAGCTGAAGCTTGGCCCAAAAGTCAGTATTTATTTCATCAAGTATCAATTAAAGGTTAATAAGGTGTCAAGGAGCTTCCCATCACTTCTTAAGCCACTAATCCCAATACCCTGGGTTGATTCCAAATTTAGGGACACCTCCTTTAAATTTACTGCTCCAAAAAAACCACCTGAGCCACCAGTGAATGTTGCCAGCTGTTACATTTTGGAATATTTCTCAGTACCTGGATCATTCAGTAGCAGCTGCCAGGTTGGAATGGTGATTTCTCCTGAAAATCTGCCTTGGCTTATTTATGCAAGAAAGTAGTTATGACAGTTCTCTTACTGCTTCATTCTGTAACTACACAATGGTATTTTGTCAAAAACACACCACTCAGCCCTCACATTAAGCGCAGGGATGAGGCTTTTCATGCTTGGCCATGAGCTGATGTAGCAGTAATGTTTGTTTTTGGTTTTTTTTTTCCCTGGTTTAGCCTTCCCAGCTCAGCACTCAGTGCTGGGCATGGTTTCAGAGTTCATCCCGTACAGCTCTCAGTGTGTTTTGTGTCTCACAGGGGCTCTCTGAATCAAAATGAGGGCTCTTTAAACTGCTTGAGCTCCTGTTTGTGCTTCATCCTTTCTCCACAGGCCAAATCTCCCTGCGTTGCAGGAAAGTTGTGTGACTTTGGGTCTTGTTCAGGAAAGGTGAGGTGGTGGTTGCTTTATTTTAAGGAGTGTTTTCTCACTTTCTAAACCAAATCCAGCTAAAGGAACTGTCTGTGAGGAATAAGCCTCCAAGAGAGAACAGCTATTGCATTATAAACAGTCTCCAAGGCTTGTTCTTCCCTGACAAGTGCACTTGGCACATGGAGCCTTGGGAGTTCTCTGCAGATTCAGTTGAAAGACACAACTGCCTGTGGGAGCGAGCCAGTGTTTTTAAGTTTCTGTGGTGTTTTCATAGTTCCTCCTGTGTTAATGTGAAATGTGTTGCAGTGGCACTCAGCAGAGGAATTCAGAATGGAAGGCACACTGATTGTTGTCCCTCCCTCATGTTTACAGTAATGCTATTAGAGATCTTTAAAAGACTCATTTTTAGTCGTGTTAAAAATAGCTGCAAGTCATCTTCAGGAATCTTAAGCAGCATCTGAGTTAATAAACCAGCTTCAAATCTCATTTGATGCTGTTGCTTTGGTTGTGACTTTTCAGAGGCCTGTGAGAGTTTTTCTGGTCAATTTAGATTTGTCTCTTTTATTTTCCTCTTACAGTAGTGAATTTTCTTAAATGCCCTCTTTCAGCTATGTTTACAGCTCTTTATTGTTGTTCTTACTGCCTTCAGAGCAAATGAACTGTACTCCTCTTGCCACTCTTTTAATTATTTTTTTAGAAGAGCTTGGGAGTTTTCAGTAGGATTCTCTCCCCTCTGTAACAGTAAGAGCATGTATGACCAGCATGTCTGTAATTGTCAGTGCTGCTGTGCAGCCCCACTGTCAGTAAGGCACAGAGTCCTTATCAAAACCACAGAGCAAGGGAGAAATGTGCCACTTTAAATGAGAGAGCTCAGATATGGATCCCAGGCTGTCGTTGATGTTGAAATCACAAGCACAACATATGTTGGTTCACGTCATAGCCATGAAATGCAATCCTGCCCGTGTTGCAAGAGGAGGAAAATGCTGTTTAGTTTCTCAGTGTGGTGTTGTTTTTGGTGGTTTTTTTCCATGTTGGCAGTAAGGTATTTCAGCAAAGTTAAGATGACACTGCATTCACTTGTGCCAAGTAGGACACGGCCTCGCAGTGTTCCTCAGGACCAGTTAGTTGTCAAGTGGTGCCTCAAATTCCTGGAAACTAATTGATAGTGGAGTTCCCAAGTGAAAGCCAAATCCAGCCCTGCAATCCCTGAGTCCGAGACACCCTTTTGGTAATTTTTGCATGATGAAGAGGCACTTCAAAGGTCTCTTCTTACTCCAGGTGTTGAATTATTTCACAATGAATGCTGTAAGCTGATTGTGTTTATCAGTCTGAGGATCAGTTTCATAACTGGGATGTTCCCTATTTCATGCACAATGGCACTCTCAGTTGTCTGATGTTAGAGGACCTGGCGTTACTTTTGGGTCATTTCTTGACACATGAGGCAACTTTTAATGTGATGATCATTAAGGTGGGGAAAAAAATTTATTTTGGATAATTGAAATGTGAATGCTGAGTTGCCAAAACTCTTGAGCTGCATTTAATCTGGGATTGGGTGGCATTGGGACTGGGTCTGGAGGTTTTTTAATGTTTCATTTTAGGTTTTTCTTTTGTTTTTTTAGGTATTACTTGCGGTCGGACGCGCATCCCCGTTCTAGGAAAACTTGGGACTTTTGAAACTTGTTCCCTAAAACGAATTCCTCTTAGGAATTTCTCAGAAACACCAGCATATTTTGCTTCAAAGGATGGTGCAAGCAAGGATGGGTCTGGAGATGGAAACAAGGTAATCTCCACGAATTGAGTTTTTCAGTAGTTTATATAAAATGTTCCTTATATTTTTGTTAATTGATCTTTTTACTTAGAATAATCTTGAAATTTTTGCCAAGTCTTGACATTGCTGATCCTTCAAATTGCTGCAATGGACAGTGCATTGTGAATATTTTACCAGAAAAGCCTTATAAACATCCCACAACCCTTTTCCCAGTTTTATAAATCTTTGTCCAGTGTAGAGAGACCCTTGAAAACTTTATAGGATGTTATAAATCCAAAACAGGTTCCAGTATCTCAGGCAAGAGAAGCAATCAGAATTATTCTCCTTCAAAAGCCTGCTACTCCCAAGTAGGCTTTTTAAAATAAGTACATTTTAAAATGCTTGTGGGTTTTTTAGCACTGATTTGGGAGTTGTGTTAAGCAAGACAGGTCTGTGAGGACACGAGCTCTCTTCTCGTTAGTCAGTTATAGTCTATTTTCATCCTGGTTGTTCTCTATAATTATAGTTAATAAACAGCTTCTTCAGATAAATGATTACCTGAGAATAAAACTGCTCTTTAGTCAGCAAATAACATTTTGAGAGCTCATAGGCAATAACTTTGCCTTACTATGACATGTTGTCGCTCCTGAGGAATGTCCAGATGGCACAGGTGTGTCCTGAAGGTTCAGATTAAAAAAAAGAAGATGTAAAAAATTTAATAGTATTCTTTTTCTTGAGGAGGGTTGTGAGGAGAAATGAGTAAACAAGCAAGATTTGAAAAAATGGGGAACTGCCTTAGAAAAGGGAAGAAAGATCTTTGCTGTTTCCTAAAATATAGGAACTTTTACTAATCAAAGTATGAAGCTACAGAACAGATAGTTTTAAGAACATTTTAACCTTGAACCAGGAAACAGGGTAACGTGGAGAAAAACAAGTAAGACTCTGCCTTAGAAGTTAAAAATACAGTGTTTCCAAGCAATTTGAGATGCTTATTTTAGCATAGATGTGGCAGAGCTATACCTGTCAAAAATGTGAAAAGAGCTGTGGCTTCAGAAACCCTTAGAATCAACAGAGTTGAGGTAATAAAATCACTCTCTAAATATGATTTGTTTTCTTTTCTGGCATCAAAATACTGAAATACACTATTGAAACATTTTTGGCACAGTTTGCCTTGTTATTGCTCTAGTGCCAGTGAAGCAGTTGTAATGTAGGTACAGGAAACCAAAACTGGCAGACCTGGGAAATTCAGATGTGTGTACACTTCCAAGTGTCTTTGTCGTGTCTTCAAAGCCTTTAAAAAATCCTGACAACAGTTACTTTGCCCTTCAGCAATTGCAATATTCGAATTATTTGATTCCATAAGCACAGTGCTAAATGCCTACTGTACCAGCTCCATTGTTTTGGGGCTAATTGTCTGGAAATCTCTTCTAGAAATCTGTTGGAGAGGGGGGGACTAAAAAGTCAAGCTCTGGAAGCTCTGGGAAAGGAGGGAACCAGCTGCGCTGCCCGAAATGTGGGGACTTGTGCACACACGTGGAGACCTTTGTGTGTAAGTTGCCTTTCAAACTTCCTTTATCAAATAAACACAAATGTGGCTTTATTTGTGATTCGTTGTAGCCCTGATAGCTGAGTCTTAGCCTACCTAATTATCTGGTGTCAGAAATCTTGTGATGCTTCGTTTGGCCCTGTTGGTGTAATCATTTATTGTCTCTCTAGGTGTATTTGTGTAATTCTCAGGATGTGTGGGTGTATGGTAGTGCAATTCAGATTGTAACTTTGAAGGGGCAGTTTTGAAAGAGTTTGTTGCATTTTGTGCATAAACAATACCATTTTAACTACTGATACTTCTTTCTGTCTATTATATAAATATGTACTTAGATAGAGGTACATTTGTAATGTCTGTCCTTTCTTTCCTAAATAATAAACTTTAATCCTGCATGTACTGTAACCAAAGTGCTTATCCAGCAGAGGAATTAGTATCTGACAGATGGCTTACTAGAACAGTCTTCTGTGGCAAAGTCAGACCCATAATACATTCCAACAAAAGTCCAGCTAGAAAATCCAAAATGCCTGTCCTCCAGCAGCAATAACTCCTCTTCTTTGGAAGTGAAATCCACATTAATGCCAGTTGTGCTTTAGGTTCTGTCAGACTTGAGGGCGTTTTACCTGATTTCAGCACTAATGAGAGCAGCTTAGAAAACAGTTGTCAGAAAGCAAATAGCCATTGTTAGTTGGTGGGGCTCAAGGAGGAAGCAAGTCATAATCAGACTTGTGCACTAAGAAGCTTAAGGCAAGGTCAGCATAAACGTGTTCAGCAGTTGTTCATATCACAGCTGGTGAAAACAATGAGGGGATGTGCTGGTATTTGCTGCTACTCATATAGAATACTGTTTAAAATGATCAAAAGTCCTGAATCACAGGACAAATCTGTAACAACAATGTATTTATTTATGTTGGATGAAATGGTCGGTCCTCAGTTACTGCCTGGTTGTTTTCTTTCCCAGAAACAAGGCTGTTTTTCTAGTTTGTTTGAAACTATAGGCAACAATGTGCTCTGCAAAATCTGGCCCTGGAACTGGAAACACGATCCTGTCTGTGTTCAATATGCTGGTCTCTCCCTGGACTAGGTGTGGTTGGAAACAGTGGAAGGATTTTTAGGCTCATTTACCTTCTTATGATTCATGGATAGGCAGAGTCACTTCGAAACTCTCTCATTTCACTGATGTGTTTCCCTTGGTAGTGGAGTTTGTACTTTTATCTGGAAATGCCATCCAGGCACTGCCCTGGAATGATCACAGTGTGTCCCTGGAAAGCAGAGATGTGATTTATTATACTGACAGTGTCGTTGGGAATATTTAAGCATGCTCAAAACTTTGTTAGGAAGAGGATTTATTCATACTAACATTATGGGAGAAAATGTCTGATATATACAGTCTAAAATTCCTAAGTGGAGAATCCACCTGAATTGGAGCATCAGAGTGGCACAGGTTCTGTAAAC
This sequence comes from Campylorhamphus procurvoides, assembly GCA_013396655.1. Lineage (NCBI taxonomy): Eukaryota > Metazoa > Chordata > Aves > Passeriformes > Dendrocolaptidae > Campylorhamphus > Campylorhamphus procurvoides. The sequence goes on from WBMV01009267.1 coordinate 129,417, forward strand.
AGCTTGGGACTGAAACTCCACGTTTCTCCAAAATTGGTCTGAGTCATGGCCAAATTTTCTCTGGATTTGGGTCTTTTCTGGTTTAGTCTGTTAATTTGAGCATGCTGCTCTCCAGCCAAACTGTATAAAGCAGCTGGAAAACAGAAGAGCTAATTATCTTTAAAATTATTTGACAAAAAGAAAACAAAAACTAACAAGGGAGGGGGAAAAAAATCTGTCCCATTCTGCCCAAAATGAATGGGTTTGCAGGTTGCATTACAACTATGGTAACTTGATTTTTTGGGGTAAGTTTTTGATGTGGCTTAGTCAGGAAAAAATCAGGAATTCACCCAGTTCTGGTTTGAATTACCAACCTGCAGAGGCTTAAGTAAATATCTAAAGCCAGAGGAAAACATTCAAGTAGCATTTGTTTCAGATTAAGTGTTAGGTTTTCAGCGATTTTGAGGGAAGTAGGGGGACAAGATATTGAATAAAAGCCACATTCATTAGTAAATTAATTGCCATTGAGTGAATTGCCACTGAGTGACAGGCTGGTCGTCCAGTGGAGTTTGGTTTTGATGGGCCTTCACTTTGGATCTGCAGATCTTGCCCAAGGGTTTGCTTGGCAATGCTTTTCCAGTAATTAACAATGAAGAGCAAAGATGATGCAAACAAAACATCGCTTTGCTTTGACCTCCTTCCTCAGCAGCTCCTGTATTGCTTTGGGTTGTGAAAGTCTGTAAGAAGGTTGTGATCAGTGAAATAAGATGCCAGCTCAGATGTGCAGTGAAATCCAATAGCTGGAAAGCTGATTGGCATAAGAAGCTTTATTTAGATGCTGCTTTTACTGTCTCCTCCTGATGCCAGGGGGCTGCTCCATCCTCCAAAGCAAGGCTTCCCAGCTACTCTACATACCCAGTAGGCAAGAAATTCCCCTGCTGCTGATCTTATACCTTACAGCAGTTTGATAGCTGCCCATTCTTTCAACCCTATGAGTGTGTTTAAGATTAATCCTCCAATTGTTTTGGTTTCCTGTGCTGTAAAAACCCAGCCTTTCTCTTCAGCAAGGTCAGCTCCCACAGAGTTCAGAAATCCCTCTGCAAATGCAGTCTCTGGGGTAGCAGTTGTCTCATTAAAAACAACATTTGACTTGTTTTTTGGCACACTGTAAATATTTGCAGACATGCTAATGGTAGGCATGTAACTTGATGTGAAGGTTCTTTGCTGTGCTTTTAAGTGTTTGCTAAAGGAACATATATAAACATGCCAGGATTTAGGATTCAAACGTTGCCTGCAATTTTGGATGCTCAGATTTAGGGAGATAAGATACTTAAACTTCGTGTCCTTGTATTTCAGAGCAAATTTCTCAATTTTTTTGTTCAGTTAAAGGTCATGTTGATATTTTTTTCCCTGGAATTCTGGGTAGGTGATAGAAACTGCCCAGTCTCATGTGTGTGATAAGTCTCCTCCCCAAGGCACCCCATGCATCAGTTTCTCTGTAACTACAGACCTTAATGGTCTTGCTAAAAATGAGGGAATTTATAATAACCTTCCTTTGTGCTGCTTGAAATAATTGATAAGTATACTCTATTTTGTTAATGAATGATGTTTTCAAGATGCACAATAGTGCTATTATAGCCTTCTCTTTATTTTCTTTCTTTTTAACCATTACTGTGGATCTGTAAAGGGAGCAATATTCCTGAGGCTGTTCCAACTTAAATAAAGCATTATAAAAGGAAGGACCACAGCCTCATGGCTCTGTAGTCATCAGGAATATCAGAGGTGTTTTGGGTGAGCACAGGGAGAAAGGTTGGGTTGGGTTTTTTCCCTAGAGTATTGTTACTAAATAATGGTTATATAAGAGGAATGGCTGCACACAAGTGGATCTCCATCCAGGCAGATAACAGCAATTTGGGAGGTTGCCAGGAGAACTTTCAGGCTGTTACACAAATTTTCTTCTGGCTAGAGTTAATAAAGCTGTGGTGGTCACAGGATTAGGTGCTGCACTCTTAAAATAATCCATTGGCACTGCTTATCCAGGTATAACGTGGGATTAATAGTAAGAAAAGCCCCATCCACTCCTCTTTTGCTGATGCCAGCTTGGTGGAGGCAACAAGTTATAAATAAGCAGCCTGTTTATTGCTAGAGGGTGTTATTACAATCAGCTGGTGCTACAGCATTCAGGTCATTTTCTAAAAGCTTTTTATGATTTCAGGCTGGACAATGCAGTTTTTCACGTGGTTGTTTTGCTGCATTTACTTTGCTTTTAATTGAATGCATTTACTAATAGGTTTAAATCAGTCCTATTGGACATGATTTGCATTTAATAGCATGGTAGTATGGTTAGAAGGGATCTAATCTTAATTACAAGTATGGTTTATTATTCGTCTCTATTGTCTTTATTCTTTCAACTTTGTTATTTCAAAGTAAAAGAGAAGCAGTGCAGGTTGTAGTTTTCTGACTTTTGAAACCAGTCTTTGCAGGTAACATGATTTCTTGAGACACAGTTCACAAAGTCAGCAGGAGGACGGTTTAGCATTTGGAATTTGAAAGAAATTTGTTCTACTGTGGACAGTAAAAATAAATAAGCAGAAGATCTTGCAAAACATCAAAGTCCTGATGGTCTGTTGCATACCACAGCTGCCTCGGGGTGGGATGAGCCCTTTGTGTGACCCCAGCTGTGTCCTGGGCTTGGGAGACTCGAGCCTGATCCACAGAGTTCCAAAGCCAGTGGGATGCAGCATCAGGAGCTGCCAAAGCAGTCTTTGATGTTCTAGATTGTTTCCCCACACTGTAGTCTGTCCTGAACCACTGTGTTTTATTTTGCTGATAGTTTGAGAGTGAGAAACAATTCCTGCATAAAGCCCTCATTAGTTTTGCCTCTTGGAGGTGCAGGGTTTCCTCTCCAGTGTAGTGCCATTGGAGAAGTATCAAACAGATTTTTGCTTTTTAATCCCTTTTTTGGTTGCTGCCTTGCATTGTGAGTTTTTGAGCAAACTGTATTCTCTCTGTGTCAAATTTCATAGGCCAATAACTGCTTTTAAATCTTCTAAGGTGAAGGAAGGGGCAGTGTGTGTAAACACAGTGGCTGTGCTGTCTTACAGGTGCTTTTCCTGTGTGATGAGTTCAGGGAGGTCAGTGAAGGCTGTCAAAGCAATTCCTCTGACCAGTCTGTCTCACTTTTTCTGCAGCTTCCACCCGTTTTGTGAAGTGTGAGAAGTGCCACCATTTTTTTGTTGTACTGTCAGAGGCAGACACAAAAAAGAGCATCATCAAAGAGCCCGAGTCGGCAGCAGAAGCTGTGAAATTGGCATTCCAGCAGAAGCCACCACCTCCCCCAAAAAAGGTATTTATGTCCTTCATTCCACCCCAGTGCCCCCTTGTGTTCCAGCCTGGTGAAAGCTTCACTTAACCTGGTGTGTAAAGGGCTGCTGTGACAGAGCAACAACCAGAAAAGATGATTAGCTCAAGATTAAACCTTTGAAAGCTGTATGACCCAGCAGAGCAGTGATAAGGGGAACAAATAGAGCCAGTAAAAGTATCTGGGCTTGTTTCCCTCTATCTTTGCCTCGTGACTGAAGTCCAGGACTTTCATTTTCTCCTCTGACCCTGAGGGTAATGTCACCAACCAGAGTATTTTTTATTTCCTGCTATGGCCTCACATTCTACATCCTTATTTTAGCAGCTTCCTCCTGTAGCTGCAGTGCCTTTTATTTGGCCTGGTTTGGGGTAAGAATTGTGGCTGATGAACCTGTGGCCAGGACCCACCTGAAGCCATTTGATTTCCCTCTCCCAATTAGTGAGGGAGTTTTTTTGTGTTTCTCAGTTTCTGGTGGGCTCCCATGGTCTCTGAAGCTGAATGTGGCCTCTGGATAGGCCTTTAAAAGAAAATAACTGTTCTTGAAATTTCTGTTCCTCTTAGAAATTTGGGTGAAAATGTTTACATGTCAATAGGGCAGCACTGACAGACACAGTGAGATTGTGAAAGAGCCATGTTCTTTAAGTAAACTTAATACCAGGAATATATTTTGCATTTTAGACATTGGTTTTCTGTTTCTCAGGCTGTAATGGTTGGTTTAGACCAAAGTTTATCTTTGGCACAATATACTCTTTTTTATTTCAGCTGCAAGGTGCTTTAGAAGTGTTACTAAGACTGAGTTCTTTTTCAGATTTACAACTACCTCGACAAATACGTTGTTGGTCAGTGTTTTGCCAAGAAGGTGCTTTCAGTTGCTGTGTATAATCATTACAAGAGGATCTACAATAATATCCCAGCTAACCTGAGACAGCAAGCAGAAGCTGAAAAGCAGACTTCCTTAACACCAAGAGGTTTGTATCATGTTTGGTATTTCTCTGATTGAATGAAGCCTACTATTTCAGTACCCTAACATAATAAATCTGAGAAAGGTTTTTACTTTTGACACTAGATATTCTGTAATTGAAGTGATGTAAAAGAATTTCTATTAAATTTAATTTTCACTGTGAACTTCTGTGATGTATTTAAATGGTAAGCCAGAAGGTTTATGGTGCCTGGGGTGTTGCCTACTGTATTAAATGTTTAGCCCTTTTTACTGATGCATATTATTAGGTATTCTCCTTTAACTTTCTGAAGTGAGCCTCCTGAAGTTTTCTTTCTAATCTCATTTACTGCTTGACAGTAAATCTGCTGCTTAATCTGCAAGCAACCATGCAGGTCAGGAAGGTGATATTTTGCACAGGTAAATTGATGAGTGCTTAGATTTCTGACCTCTGCTGCTGCTGGCAGCATCCCTTGGTCACCAGAGTATTGTTCCGTGGCTGGCAGGTGTAGATGGAGTTACTCCTGGCAGTGCTGGCCCTACTGAGTAAGTGTGTAGCTATGTGGATCTAATTTATTTTTAGTAGTAGGATTAAGTTACCATCTCTGACTCAAAGTGTGCCTTGGGTGTTTGGGTTTTTTTTTTAAGGTGTTTTGTTCTGCCTTGCAGAAAATACCATGTTAAGCAAATAGAGATCTTTACATTTTTCAGTTTACATAAAGAAGACTTTAAATTGAGGAGGGAATGTTAATAGCACTGTTGTGGGAATTGTAGGAGAGCAGTGGGAACTTCCCCTGACAGTGGGAAGTTTCTGGGCCTCCCCAGGGAGATAACGTGACGCACACCCAGAGAGACTGACAGCAAATGTTCATAACAGAGAGTACTTTGAAATAGGGGAAATCTTACATTGTAACACTCAGGTATAAAAGGGAGGGTTTAGGGAAGGCTTTTCAAACCAAAATTATATTATTGCATTTCCCCCCCCCTTCTATAGGTGATTTTAAAGTGAAAATCTAATCATTGCTGTTTTAAGAAATAGAAAGCTTGCTGTTGTTTTAAAAACATGCAAATTGGGTTTTGGGTTAATTTGGACAGCAATAAAAACTAGTTTGAGTGGGGATTTCCTGTTAGAAATACATTCCTAGATCATGATGAGGTGTATTCAGAAGAGGGCAAGAGGTGGAGAATTTATAAGCTTTTATAAACTTATTTTTTATTACTGTTTTCATCCTCTCTCTTAGAATTAGAAATCAGAAGACGGGAGGATGAGTACAGATTTACAAGTAAGTGAACTCTCTCCTCATGTCCTCCTCTGCAATACCTGCTCTTGATGTTACTGCAGAACAGTCTCTAGTGACTAGTTTGAAATACTGAGTGAAATCCAGTTCTTGTGCTTTTTCATCATGGAGATCAACAATTTGGGCTGGTTTCTTCTCATATGTTAAAAAAGATTAAAAATTACCATTAAAATGAGTTAATTTGCAAGGACTGAAAATCTGTCCTGTTTTTTAACATAGAGGAATGTTTTTAGGTAACCCACTGTACCACTGGAAATTATTTTCATGTACACCCTTGCAAAAACACGATTGGAACTCCTGACTTTGTAATAATTGTGCCATATTTCTGTTGCAGCCCTGTCTGTAAACTTCTGTACAGGGAGAATTCCAGCTTTGCAGAACAGCCCAGCAGATCCAAGCTGTTCCTGTGCATTTCAGGTAAAGGCAGACCTTGGTGGTGCTCACAGTGCTGCTGTTGTTCTCCTCAGAACTGCTGCAGATTGCTGGAATCAGTCCACATGGGAATGCCTTGGGAGCATCAATGCAGCAACAGATGAACCAGCAGATACCTCAGGAAAAGCGGGGAGGAGAAGTACTAGATTCACCCAATGATGACATAAAACTTGAAAAAAGTAATATTTTGCTGCTTGGACCAACTGGATCAGGTACACAGCTGCATTTTTTTATAGGTGTCACGTTTTTCATGGAATTTGTTGTTAACGAGTGATCTTCCTTTTCTATATTTATTCCAAGTTGGTGTATAAAAAAAACTAAACTGTGAATTTCAAGGTGGGATTTCAGTGCTTTCATGCCATGTTAACACACTGAGCTAAGTGGCCTTAAAAAGGAAGGAGCTGTAGTGGTGTGTTTTTCTTTCTTTTTCCCTATTTTTAATGCCTATATTTACTGACTGAATGAAAGATGCCACTTTGACTAAGCTGGAATTAAATGCATTTAATAGTTTCTCTGCTTTAACTGGCAAGCTGAGATGCTGCAGTTAGACAGTGTTGTTTCACCTCTGGGACAGATCAGCTGCAGGGGATTGTAAAGAGAAATTATATTCTGTGTTCATAAGAAGTGAGAGTGTTTGTGCTGAAGTGATGGCATTTTGCAGACTGTTTGGGAGAACATTCACTAAATAATATTTTAATTCTGTTTCTTCCCAACTTCAAAGCAGGAGCAATTGGACTTTGCACTGCACCCTGAGTGTCTGCAAAGGACTACTGATTTATTTAATCTTTAAACTCTGCAAGTACTTGTGTTCTGGTTTCTATATTGTGTGATGTTTTACTTGTGGCACTGTATGCATTTCAAGCTGCCTTAAATGTGTACTTTTCAACTAAAATCAGAAATACAGCTTGCCAATGTAACAATCACTGATTATGGAAAATATCTCCCTTGGAAAATACTCTTATGTGAATATATGAACATGCTGGCATTGTTCAGATTGTCTAATAACAGCAATGATGATCTTATGGTAAATTCTGGAATGGTTTGGGTTGGAAGGGACCTTAAAGACCTTCTTGATCCTCCCCCTGTCATGGGCAGGGACACCTTCCACCAGCCCAGGTTGCTCCAAGCCCTGTCCAACCTGGCCTTGGACACTTCCAGGGATCCAGGGGCAGCCACAGCTTCTCTGGGCACCCTGTGTCAGGGCCTGCCCACCCTCCCAGGGAAGAATTTCTTTCTAACAGCCCATCTAAAGCCACCCTCTTTCAATTTAAAGCCATTCCCCCTTGTCCTATCACTACATGCCCTTGTTAAAAGTCCCTCTTCAAATATTTGGATTTGTGTGCTCTCAAGAAATATCTGGCAGCTGTAACATGCAATTTTTATTTTATCAGGTAAAACCTTGCTGGCTCAGACTCTGGCTAAATGCCTAGATGTGCCCTTTGCTATCTGTGACTGTACTACCTTGACCCAGGCTGGCTATGTTGGGGAAGACATTGAATCTGTCATCGCAAAACTCCTGCAAGATGCCAACTACAACGTAGAAAAAGCCCAGCAAGGTAAACTTTCACTCTATGTTAATTTTGCCACCACCAGTATTTCAGTAATTTATATTCCTCTTGTTTGTACCTGAATTTTAACACTTTAAATCAGGCAGAATAAACCTGAAAAGGGCCCTAAGTCTATCTTGTCCTTTTTTTTCTTGTCCACAGTTGGACAAAATTGCACACATTTTTGCAGTCTACAGTATGGAACTAGCACAGGCTGCTGCTCTCTTAAATTATATTATTGGCTGTAAATTCTTGCTTCTCTTAAGAAGTGGGGTAAATCCATTTTCTGTAACTGCAGGAATTGTCTTTCTGGATGAAGTAGATAAGATTGGCAGCGTTCCTGGTATTCATCAGTTACGAGATGTTGGAGGAGAAGGTGTTCAACAGGTAAATACTTCCCTGGAGTGATTTTTGCTTAATGAGAGGACATCTCTTGTCATATGTCAAACAGCATGGGAGTGAAGAATCACAGTTCTTTAGTTCCTTAGTTATTCACCTTTGAAACTCTCACTTTTCTTCTTGACGTTGTTCATTAAGAAAGTTAGAAGCAATCTGAGAGTGGCTTCATTGAAATGCTTTAATTAAAAAATGCCTTGGCAGCATTCAGGCAGTGAATTGCATAATGTGGGCAAGAACAGATAACATTTCTCATTTTAACAAAACTCTTAAAGCAGCTCATCACTAGGTACAGTTCATAATATCACAGTGGGAGTCACATTAAAGAAAGATTTTTGTCCTTGACTGGGATTCTCATATGGAAAACTGATTTCTTTTACTATTAGATTTACTGATTTACTGTTACTATTAGAGCATAAGGGAGCAAAAAATCTGAAGTACATTGGTGAAAATGAGCACAGCATGGTGTGCCCTCCTACATGATGCTGCACAGGAGTTTTTTATTGCTTATTTCTTCTTTCCTTCTTAGGGCTTGTTAAAATTACTCGAAGGCACAATAGTAAATGTTCCAGAAAAGAATTCTCGTAAACTACGTGGAGAAACCGTGCAGGTTGACACAACAAACATCCTCTTTGTAGCTTCTGGTGCTTTTAATGGTCTTGACAGGATTATCAGCAGGAGGAAAAATGAAAAAGTGAGTGCATCAGGCTGTATCTGAGCTGAAAAATCATCATCTTAATTACTGTTCATAGTACTGACCTCTAAAGGTTTAGCTGTATTTGTAAACACACTGAATTTGTTTGTTTGAGCCAATGGTGCTAAAAACTATCATCCTAAAATATCTGGTCATGCACTTTGCTGTGTTATATATTGATGTCTGGCTGCAGCTTTCTGAAAAATGTGGACCCTGTTTCTAATTTGTCTGAAATTCAAATTATTGTTCACGTGAACGCATGCAGATTTTCACATAAACATACTTGCCTGCATTTGCTTCTCCTGTGAAGTGTCACTGGTATTTCCCCACTGATCAGGACATGTTACTAACCTTCTTTAAGAAAAACTTGCTCTTGGGCTGATGTGTTGATCCTTCACTGAGGGAATTCAATGTTATAAGAAGCTGTGTGCAAGGGGTCTAATTTTACTACAAGTAGTTTCTTGAGCTTGAATTAATATGTGATGTCATCCTCACTCCAGATGTTTTAGTACACATGGAAAGTGATTTATTTACGTCAAGGAAACCCCATTATTGCAGTTCTGTAAGCAGAGCGTGTCTGTTTTGCAGTATTTAGGATTTGGGACACCCTCTAACATGGGCAAGGGCAGAAGGGCTGCAGCAGCTGCTGATCTTGCCAACATCAGTGGCGAGTCAGATCCCCAGGAGGATATTGAGGAGAAGGATCGGTTGCTGCGCCACGTGGAAGCCAGAGATCTTATAGAGTTTGGCATGATCCCTGAGTTTGTGGGCCGCCTGCCCGTGGTGGTTCCTCTGCACAGCCTGGACGAGAAGACCCTCGTACGGATCCTCACTGAGCCACGCAACGCTGTGGTCCCTCAGTACCAGGCTCTCTTCAGCATGGATAAGGTTGGAGCTTTCACTTGAAGACTCTTTGTGTTTATAAATACAGTGGGGTTTTCAGGGATGCTTGCACTCAACACACTGAGTTATAAGTGAAATAATTAAGTGAATTTATTCTCTCTGCAGTGCGAGTTAAATGTGACTGAGGATGCATTGAAGGCCATAGCCAGACTGGCCCTGGACAGAAAAACTGGTGCCAGAGGTCTTCGGTCTATAATGGTGAGTCAATTAAGTCTTATATGGAGGAAATGAAGCTTTCTAGAGACCTAATATGCCGATTTCCAGTCAAAACCTCATTTAGTTCTGGCTGTTACATGGATACAATAAGTCTTGGTAAAACTGCAAGAGGACTCTCTAGCTCTGAAAATCACTTGCTGACCGTATTGTTATGTAGAAGAGGGTATATAGAAATAACTTTTCCTTTATCTTCTTATAGGAAAAGCTGCTGCTGGAGCCCATGTTTGAAGTGCCCAATTCTGACATTGTATGTGTGGAAGTTGACAAAGATGTTGTAGAAGGCAAAAAAGAGCCAGGATACATTAGGTAAAACTGTAGCAGAAGTAGCAGAACAGACCAGTAATACAGCTGGGCAGGTGTTCTGATGGGGTAAACACAAATCCATGCACACAGCCTAGGAAGGATCCAAGGCTTTTTACCTTGTACACAACTGAATTAGTGCCTCATCTGTCCTAGAGACCTTGGATTAGTTTTTCAACAGAAATATAAAAATAAACATGTATGAGATTACTTTAAGGCTTTTATGTGTGTATATGTGTTGAAATAAAAGTAAATTTTAAGCTAACAGTAAAAATCTGAAGTTTAATTGTGACTGTACTGCAGTGTCTGAAATGGAACAGTTTTCTTCCCCCTGCTTGTTACCACTGAGGTGGGATTTTTAACACAAGCTCCAGGCTGCTGCTGCAGTTTTCTGCTTCACACTTGCAGCAGTGGAGAGCCACAAAGGCTCATGTATTGATTTTCTCTTGTTAAAATAATCAATTTTATGTGTTATAGTAATGATGTGGAATGCTGAAAGCACTGGACAAATCTGGATTAAAAGGAAACAATTTTAGTGAACAGCGGATGGAGTTGAGATGGAATGGGTCAGGTTAAAAAATTAGTTCCTAAATTTCAGGTCTGAAATTTAGTAGCACTGTATTGGTTTCTACCCTGACAGTGTTTTTTGAGTGGCTTTCTCCTTTGAGGTGCATTTCCTGATCTGTCTGTGCTGAAGCTTAACTCTGCACACCTGGTGTCTCAGAGGATGGTGGGAGTGGAAATTATTACACTGTTTTAAGTGATTCCATAGAGCACCAGAACTATTAAATATATTGATTAAATCAAACAGCCTGCTGAAAATCAGAAGGTTAATTGAATTCAGTTAATGAGACTCTGTACTGCTGGTACTGTAACTGTGCACAGCGCCATTTCCAGATCAGAAGGTCAGAACTCATGTCATGGAGCACTTTGTAGGTGCAACATTTGCCAGAACTTCTGGAAACTGCTTTTTCCTTAGTTTTCTGAGGTATCTGATCACTTGTTTTAATTCCAGGGCTCCCACTAAAGATTCATCTGAGGAAGAGTATGACTCTGGTGTGGAGGAGGAAGGCTGGCCCAGACAAGCAGATGCTGCAAACCATTAAACACTGTCAGAATGCTCACCTGCATAAAGCCCACTGGGTCCTTTCCTTACGATTGCCTCTGGCTTCGGGCTCATCCCAAGGGATTGGATCCGTCTCCGATACGATACATGATGAGGAACTTGATCAGCTCAATCAGATCATGTATTTTATTGCAGCATCACCTTGACTGGATGGACATGGTGTGGACTGGGATGTCATAATGTTCAAATATGAATTGTATATTACAGTCATTCAAATTAAAATGTATAGCCAATACAGCAGCACCCGCACTGCTCCTGGCACAAATTAAATGAGCCGTGCGGGTGCTGCCAATACTTAGATTTTACAATAATGTTACTCTGCAAATGGGAAATGAAAATTAATAATTAGTAGAGGGTGAGTAAACTATCTTATCTCCTCTTATGGCTCACAGGGGGTTTGTTCAGGTCAGTGTTAGATTCCTGCTGGTGTTTGAAACCCAACGGGTGCTGGAGTGACTTGTTACATTGGTGGGGGAGGAAGCCCTTTTGGCAAAACTGGGACACACTTTATGACACTGCTGGGAGATTCTGCTGAAATGGGACACTGGTTTGTTGCAGTGATTTGAATATGGAATAATACCCTTCACGTCTCCTTTGGGAGTTAAGCTTTAGTCACCTTGGATACTGTGAGAGAAAGTGAAGTCAGTAATTTGTTAATTCTCCAGAGGGCTAAACAAGGTTCCTGGGAAGAAGCAGCAAAACCATCTGAATTTGGACGAGAAGTCGCCATAAATTTTTAAATATTAATGTTCTAATATAGTACATTTTGTTTAACGTATTGGAACTATCATGCATCAATTTTTTGGTGCCAGCTATTTGCCCAACCTATCTTATAATGTTAAGAGATGAAAGAAGTAAATGTATAATATTTTTGCTGTAATCAGTAGTGATTGTTCACATGACACAGTGCTTTTTAAGTTATATTCTCAAATGTTAGTATTGCATCTTGTGGGTTTGTCTTTTGATTTGTAGCCTCACAGCAAAGCGATTCTCCCTCTTCTGTTCTCCACCAAAACTAATTCAATCCTTTAGGAAAGTCTTTGTAAAAACACTAAAGGACCTGTATGTTTTTGATTTGTTTCAGGAATTAAAATTGTTGCTTACACCTTTGTTTTGTCCTTCGGTGATAACGTGGACTTGAGTTTCCTGAAAATTTTAATTTTACACTATTTAAATAAAACTTCCATCCTTCTTTTCAGTCTAGTGAATGGTTTAGGACAGGAAAGGATACCGAAAATCCATTGACCCTATTTTTGTCATGTAAATTTTATGTAATGCTCGTGTTCTTCCCTAGCAGCAGTGTGACATGCAGTCATAGCCAGGTACAACAGACTCTTCCCTTAGGATTTCAGGGTTTTTTTAGGTTAAATGACCCACTAATGGTTCAGAAGAAGCTGCATTTGGAGTTGAGGATATTTCTAGCTTAGTCCCCCCCAAACGGGAGTCTGTGGTGAACTATCTGTAACTGCATCCTCACTTTCCTTTTTGTAGAGTGGAAAAATAGAACAGCTTTTAATTCTGAATCCTTTCACTCAAATCCTTTTGTAAACAGATTGAAAAAAGAAAAAAACAAGATAAACAACCCACGACATTTCAGGCGAAACTGTTCAACAACTTAGTTTTGAAAGTTGTTTGGAATTCTGTAACCAAGAACTGTTTTTAAGGAAACAAAAAAAAATGCCGTGTAACTACAGTTTGTACTTCACCTCTGGCGTTTGAATAAAAGCGACTATTCAAGCAGCGGGCCCTTGTCATCCCTCACGCCATCCCCAGATCTTCGAAGCTTTAGGGGTGCAGTTTTCGAAACTTAATTAAGACAGATGGTTGATTAAAACACGATGCAGCGGCGCGTCCTCCGGTCCGCCAGGGGGCGCTGCGGTGAGTGGGATCCTCCGGGCCGCCAGGGGGCGCTGTGCTGGGGCGGGGCGCCATGATGATGAGTCCTCCGGGCCGCCAGGGGGCGCTGTGCTGAGGCGGGGCGCCATGATGGTGAGTCCTCCGGGCCGCCAGGGGGCGCTGTGCTGAGGCGGGGNGGAGGTGGTGAGGCCCCTGCGGGAGCCCGGGTACGGCGAGGCGCTGCGCAGGAAGGCCGAGCGGGCGAGGAAGAGGAGGCTGCGGCTGCAGCGGAGGAAGCTCGAGGCCAGGGCGGCCAAGGAGGAGGAGAAGGCCCGGGCCGCGGAGCGGGAGGCCAAGATCGACCAGTGGCGGGGCCA